>JAEANM010026895.1:420-10647 GCA_017656035.1 Myanophis thanlyinensis | reverse complement strand
TTCACAGCAGATAAAATACAGATATAAAATACAAGGTACACAAAAACAATTTAAAATCCAATATAAAATCATTAAATTTGATGGCCTAAAAAGGGCCCTTTCTAATTTTATGTTTGCTAATCATTTGTAGTGATAGATGAGCATCCAGTTTCAAATAACTTATAGTAGGACATCCAGTGCAATGGTTTAATTTTTTTAAAAAAGATTGTGGGCTCCATGTTCAGAGGCTTTGAACTGCTGATACGTAACTTTAGAAATATGTCAACTGCATAAGAAATGATTTCTGAACAAAAGCAACCCTTATTCCCAAAAAACACCAAGAAATAGATTTAGTTTTAGATGCATCCAAGAACAAACACAAACCTATATCCCATACTTCCATCTTGGTACCTTTCAGATACAAACTATGTAACATTTATAGTCAGGATTGACAAAAGATTTTGCCCTTCCTTCCTTTTCTGGTCCACTATCAATTATGAGATATATAAATTTGAATATGGAAACAAAGATCATATCTGGATTCACTTTATTATTTGGTCTCAGTTAGACTGACTATTGAAAAACAACATTCCAAACATATTGAACACGGGATCTTCAATGAGTTTTCTGTTAAAAACTCCTATTTTATGTGAGGTTTCTGTGAAATTTTCTAGTGATATTTTCCTTCAAATGTTTCAAAACAATTTCTGAGGAAAACTTTGCCACTGTTGCCTGAAATAAAAGTATCGCTAGATCAGTAAACCTTTGTGTCCTAAATATACAAAAGTGCTCTCTTGGAACTTGGAATCTGCCGAAAGAACAACTTTAAATTGTTTGGGGAAATACTGTTTTAGAAATCCATTTCTAGAGTTATAGCTCAATTTATCTAAAACATGGGTTTGAAATATACTAACAAATAAATATAGAAATAGCTTACTGTGTAACTCCACTCCATTGACCATGAGAAAAGTCTTTTTAGGGTAATTATCAGTTTTTAAGCAAACAAAGAAAGAGGCATCATGATGTTCTGGATTTCCAAACAAATAAAACTAAACATCTGGTCCTGCAGAGATTGGCCTTTGAAGATAGAAGAAAGAGTAAAACTAAAGGAAATCATTTTATGTGTCTACATGCTGTGTTATAAACTTCTAAATAGTGAGATTATTAATAAATCCCATTAAGGTATTTGTTAAGGATAGTCCCTCGTTAGAAGAATGAGTGTGCAGCAAAGCGTTGTGAGGGTGGTGTGGTAAAATACACAAACCAGGATACAGAGACACTGAGTAGAAAAATAGGTTTTTACTTCCTTGGAAATAGAGCTTTGCAAAGTCCATCAATCAGTCCAAATTCATACAGTCAAGTCAGTCAGTCATCAAACAGCTCAGTTCAGGGATAATCCAATAATCAAGGTCCAGTAATAAATATACAGTTCAATACACAGTTTGCAAACAGCAGCAAAACTTACAGAAAATCCATGCTGGTTAATACAAGGCTCTTCAGCAACAACACCCTGCAATCAGTAACCCACATCTACAAGTGATTCTGGCTCCTTCTTATTGCTGCTTGAGGAAGCAGCAGCCAATCACACTTTCTTAAAGTTATGGTACTTAAAGATAAAGTAACAATCCTGGTTAATACATTGTCAACCCAACTGTTAGTTTTACATTCCTAACATTCTCCCCTTTGGGCAGACAATATATACAACCTTACAGTCTTAGTCCATATTCCTCATAACACATTTTATGTTTTACAGTGCCTTGTGCTTTGGTAAAATGATCTGCTATATTGTTTTCAGACATACAATACTCTAAAACAATCATTTTACTTCTAACACATTGCCTAACATTCAGATATCTTAGGTCTATATGCTTTGATCTGGTTTTAACAGCAATATTTGATGCCATTTGAATTGCTGACTGGCTGTCTTCATAAATAATAATAGGCTCTTGTATCTTTATTCCCATATCTAATAACAGCTGTTTATAAACAACCAAATTCATACAAAGCAATGATAAACAAGAAAATTCAGCTTCCATTGTGCTCAAACTCAAATGTTTCTGGCGAATAGATCTCCATCCTATCTGTACTTTCCCTAAAAATATACATATACCTGATGTTGACTTTCTAGTTGTAACATCTGCTGCAAAACTGGCATCTGCATATGGATTTAATCTTAACTCATCTTTGGGTTCTAGATACAATGAATAATGCATTGTATTCTTTAGATACCTTAGTATACGTTTTGCTGCTTGCCAATGCCTCTCATAGGTTCACTATTATATCTTGCCAACTGGTTTACACAGTATGATATACCTGGCCTCGACCAGTTACTTAGGTATGATAAACTGCCAATTAGAAATTGATAAATATTCTTATCAAATATTGGGCTTTTTTCATCACTTTTGATGAACTCTTGCCTCATTGGAGTTTTTGCCGGCTTACACAGTTCCATTTTGTAATTTTTCAGTAATTGGTTGATTTTCTCGGTCTGTGAGATTTTATAACCTGCTCTGGTCTTGTCAATTTTTAGACCTAAATATTGTTTTATTTCACTAAGATTTTTAATTTTGAACTGTGTTTTTAGCATTTCAATTAGCCTCTTTCTCTGTTTTTGTTATTAAGGCAATATCATCTATAAACAGTAGTAACAATGATATAACACCATCACTTTCTTTCCTAAACAGACAAGGATCAGCAATACCAGCCTTAAGTATCATCTTGGCTAGTTGCTTTACAATACATTGGTTCCACTAATATCCTGATTTCTTTAAGCCATAAAGGCTTTTCTTTAACCTCCAGCAATCAGTCTGGCTATCTGTTGCTATTCCTAAAGGCTTCTTTAGGTAAACAGTATGCTGTAATGGTGCATGCAGATAAGCCGTTTCTATGTCTAAGTGATTTATCCTATAACCATGTTTAGCTGCCCGAACCAGTGCTGCATGCAAAGTTGTGGCCTTTAAACTTGGTGCAAACACCTCATCGTAGTCAATGGCAAATTGATCAAATCCTTGAGCAACTAATCTGGCCTTATGGGTTACAGTGCCATCTATGCCATTTTGATCTTAAAGATCCATTTACTTCCTATTGCATGTTTGCCTGGAGGTAGCTTTACATTCTCATCTAAGTCCTTCAAGGATTTAAGTTCCTTATTTATTGCTGCATTCCAGGCTTTCTGATCCTCATTTGGATACAGACTAATTTCATTATACTTATCAGGTACTTTCTTTACATTACATGTAATAGTAGCCTGATATCTGCAAAATTTATGGAACATGTTGGGTGGAGTAAATTAGATTCAAACAATGACATAATCATTGACATCCAAGTCCCTAATAAAGAAGAGATAGTAAAATCTGCAGCAGAAGCAATTAAAGAGGTAGAGGAACAGAAAAAGTCCTCAATTAAGCCCTGTAATTCCTAGACCATTGGTGGCAAACCTTTTACTCACTGATTGCCAAAAAGTATGTGCTTTGCACATTCCATCTGCTCTTACGTGCGGCTCCTCCATGTGCATTGCATGTGCAACCCGCACTATCTGCACATGCATGCAGCTTTTGCATGTGCAATGCACACATGCTGCACACAGGCACTCATACACACATGAGCAATCACGTGTGCATGCACAGGAGAGCTCCAAAGACCAGCTGAATGTCCGGCTGCAATCGTGTACATGCACAGCAGAGGCCTGAAGACCAGCTGCATCCACAATCTCATGTGGATGCTCAACTGGAGGTAAGTTGGTTGACAGCTTGTGTGCCCAGCAAGATGGCTCTGTGTGCCACCTGTGGCACCCATGCCATAGGTTCTCCATCACGGTCCTAGACATTCTACCCAAGTATCTCAGATACTCTTCAGCAACAACACCCTGCAATCAGTAACCAACGTCTGCCAGTGATTCTGGTTCCATCTTCATTGCTGCTTGAGGAAGATGCAGCCAATCACACTTTCTTAAAGTTACAGTACTTAAAGTTAAAGTAACAATTCTGGTTAATATATTGTCAACCCAACTATTGTTAGTTTTACATTCCTAACAGTATTTATATAGTTAAGATTTTGGGAAGTGAACCTGGATATTATACCAATATAATTGTCTGATACAGAAGACTATAAAGCTTGTATTTCAATTTCAGTTTAGAGCAAGTCAATGCCTTCATTCTTTAGAAATGTTTAAACACAGTGAATTACAGCGGCTTATAGAAATACTTATTGCTGTGGAATTATATGTTTAAGAGAAAAAGGACATGGACAGACTAGAGTTAGTTGAGCTACCCAACTGCCAAAGTACAAATAAGACAATGTAGCCTAAAGGAATAAGTTAACACTTTCCCAGAATGCTTCCAGTTTTTTTCTGCTGTGTCAAAGCAGAAACATGAACAGCAAAAAGCACAGATATTATAGAAGGGTGGATTTTAAAGAAAAGAAACTGAAACTGAAAGTTAATTACAATAATACAATCTGGAAGTATTCTAGGATGTCTTGCATTGGCTGAGGATGAAATCTACTTTTTAAAACATATAAATGAATGAAACCCAGATTTTCTAAAAATCCATATTCACTGTTTTAATGTATAGAGCAAAAAAACAAAATGGGTATATGTGGTTAAATTTAAAGGGAACATTCAAAGGGTTGCTTTCATGATGTGGGGACAATAACTTGGTCCTTAAGACCAAGGAGTTTATAGTAGACTATAGAAGGAATAGATCAGACATCCAGCCATTGCTTATTAATGGAGACCTAATGGGGCATTAGGCCAGTTTTAAGTTTCTGGGTGTTATCATAAAACAGGATCTGACCTGGGGTACTCACATTGCAGCATTGGTCAAAAGGTCCCAGCAGAGATAACACTACCTGAGACTTCTCAGGAAATAACAACTGAATGAAAAACTGTTGGTGACCTTCTACTGTTGCACCATAAAGTATTTTAACTTACTGCACCTGTGTATGATTTACCAGTTGCACAGTGGCAGATAGGGCAGCACTCCAGAAAGTTAACATCATTGCCCAGCGGATCATTGGTTGCCCTCTCCCCTCTTTAGAAGAGCTTTATAGCTCCCCTGCCAAGAAAATTCAAAACATTCTTAAACATCCATCTCATCTTGGGCACCCTTTTTTGAACTATTACCATCTGGTAGATCAGTGGTGGTAAACCTTTTACTTACTGAGTGCTGAAAAGTATGTGCTCTGGTGTGCCATCTGCACTTATGTTTGTCTCCTCCACATGCGCTGCATGTGCAACTGCACCATTTGTGCATGCGTGCAGCTTTTGCATGTGCAATGCACATGTGCTGCATGCAGGCACTCACACACATGAGCAATCACAATCGCATGTGCAGGAGAGCTCCGAAGACCAGCTGGATTTCCTGCTTCAATTGCACGCATGCACAGCGGAGGCCTGAAGAGCAACTGGGTCTCTGCAATTGTGCATACGTGAATGCTCAATTGCACATGCATGCTCAACTGGAGGTAAGTTGGCTGACAGCTTCTGTGCCCAGAAAGATGGCTCTGTGTGCCACCCATGCCATAGGTTTGCCATCACGGTGGTAGATGGTACAGGACAATAAAAACAAGGACAAATAGACTGATAAACAGCTTCCATCCCAAGGCAGTAACTATTGAATTCTACTGTATAGTGCAACGTGAATGCAATATCAGGGGTATTCAGTTCAATTGTATATAATGCGAAGGATGTGGGTTTGTGTTTTGTTTTTATACTTATAATGTACATTGAAGATGACATTTAGTTTTGTTGTACAAGGTGCAATGACAATAAACTAAACTAAACTAAACTTATCTAAACTAAATACCATGGCCTCTGATCATTCAGGTTATACTGTAATGTAGGAGGTGCATATTGATAATATTATATCAGTTTTTAATCTTCTGTTCAATTGGGCCTGATTTTCGGAGACTGCCTATACAAATCCCTTTACTTTATTTGGCTAGATTTCTCAGAAGTGGTTTGCTATTATTAGGGCTGAGAGGAAGTGACTAGCTCAAAGTCACCTAGCTGGCTTTGTGCCTAAAAGTGGGACTAGAATTCATGGTTCTGGTCTAATCCAATGCCTTGACCACTACAAATATGATATACTTTATCATATTAACCACTAAGATTACTAGGAGTATAATCAGCAAACAATGGACTTTCTTGCTCAACTCTTTGTTATTAATCTATGTTTTGGAAGACAGATGCTCAGTTTTTCATCCTTTTTCTTTGTGAGGACAGATAATTCGATGATAAATACATTCTATCAAATCATGCAATATCAATAAAGAGTGTTATCTGTCCATTTGGACTATAAGCATTTGTCTTTAAATATTCTAAATATTCTTGGTTCTATTTTAATATGTATTCTTTATTCAGCATATAGTACAGTGAACAAACAGCAGGATCACAGCCAGGATTTCCTCACAATTTTCTGTCTACTGGAACAAAATTATGCACAAATAGTCATTGCCTCCTTTTCTTGGGTACATGTTCACAAAGTTTCACAAAGTTTCAGAAAGAATGCAGCTCTGAAATCTGTATGTTCTGCTGGCGTTCTTGCCTTGCTGTCTGCACAATTGCAAAAACATGTTTTCAATTATTCTTTAACACTTGATTTAAACCAAATTTAAAAAAGTCTGGTTATACGTATATTGTCCTTTTTGTAAGCTGTCTACACAAAATAGTACTCAAAACTACAAAATAATTTTCACTGTAGAATTGTGGTGGCATCATAGAATAGATGGCATCATAGAATTTTAGTGAAGGCTGTTGAGACCATGGTGGCACGACAGCTTCCCCAGCATCTGGATGAAGTTCTGTATTTAGATCCCCTCCAATCGGGCTTCAGGCCTGGTTTCAGCACGGAGACGGCCTTGGTGGATGATCTCTGGAGGGCCCGAGACAGGGGTTGCTCCTCTGTCCTGGTCCTATTAGACCTCTCAGCGGCTTTCGATACTGTCAACCACAGTATCTTACGGCGGCGGCTGGAGGGGTTAGGAGTGGGAGGTACTGTGTTACGGTGGTTCTCCTCCTTCCTCTCTGGCCGCTCGCAGTTTGTGCTGGCAGGGGGGCAGAGGTCGACCTCATGGTTCCTAGTGTGTGGGGTGCCTCAGGGGTCAGTTCTCTCCACCCTGCTGTTTAACATCTTTCATCCTTATGAGGTCGGTAAAATGAGGATCCGGATTGTTGAGGGCAATGTGCTGACTCTGTAAGCTGCTTAGAGAGGGTTGTAAAGCACTGTGAAGCAGTATATAAGTCTAAGTGTTATTGCTCTGTGAGTGCCAAATAAAACTTCACAGCAATTTACCTCCTGATGGTTCAGATGATGGTATATACTATACAGCATTTAGGAAATAACTTTCAAGAATAACAAAATTATAGATAAGTCCTGAAAAAGAGCATACAAATTAAGCTTTCCTCAAAGCATTTCTACAGATATTATGTCAAGTCCTGAACAAGTATACAGAGATAGGTAGCATTCATCCCAGTTCCATTGTTGAATTATTTTGCAAGTTTACTTTCACTGTATTTCTTTACCAAGTGTTTGGGTTGTAATAAGTAGAATTCCTCACCATTAGAATTAGAGTTAATGGTATCTTCAACAGCTGTTCATCTCTATTGTCTGCCCCCCACATTCACTATGAATGCATAAACAATGGCATAACAAAACAAAAACATGCAATCTATGGTCTGGAATCAGTCATATATTTACTTCAAGATTTTTATTTGCAGTAGTGCCAGATAAATGCTCTTTATTGGCTCTTCAATTCTAGTCCTTTTTGGAAGGGAAGGGAAGAGTTTTTGAGCAATTTTTGTTTTCTTGAGTTGCTTTGTGTACAAAACAAATTTCCAGGGTGCCTCTCAAAATATTTTTCTTTCTTTAAGGAAATTTAAAAAAAACTGAAACCAGCATTTTTGAGAAAATGGCTGTTCTAGAAAACTAGAACAGAACAATGTGGGTTGGTGGTTTTGGGAAAGACCAAAAAACTGGGCCAGTGTATTGGGATCACCTCTGTCTCCATCTGCTGCTGGTGCCACCACACAAGGTTTTCATAAGAAAAAAGAGGGAAAAAGCAAAGCGGATGGCTACAGAGCTGCCAGCTTCAGGGAAGTAGCCCAACAAGCAGAAGTGCTGCATCCAGAAAGAGAAGGGCAAAAGCGGTATTTGTGCTGCTCCAGTTAAAAAAAAAATACTTCAGACCTTCCAACTTCTCAAGAAAAAAAACGACCTCATGAAATTGGAAGGTCTGAATTACTGTTTTTTTTACCTTCCAACGAGAATGAGCCTTGTGTCTCTGCCTCCTGTAGAGACACAGAGACAAACAGAGTGAAGTTCATTGAAGATGCTCCCTCTCCAGCTGGCCCACAAGACGCTCACCCCTGGAGATGAATTAGATGCTTTGCTGGAGAAACTGCCCCATGCTAGCCCAGGCTTCCTAAATCTTTCACTCCCCAGATCGTCCCCCTCATGAAGAAAGCCCAACCCGAAGCAAACACCGCCTCCAGCCACCCCTTCGTTCTGGTGAAATGGTCAAATTCTCAAACATTTTCAAGTAAAATGTTTCAAGTATTCCTTCTCCCTCACTCGCCAAACTTTGTGTGTAGGCATGAAGTTTCACAAAGCTTCTTAATCCTCAGATACTGGCTCCCTCACTTTGTGCTTTTTATCCACATACTGACATACCACCCTGCTTGGGGCTGCCGTTTCCCCCTCCCAAGACTCCATTTCTGAGGAAAGATGAGCACTAGGGCAGTACTGGACTTCCCCCCCACCCCCACCATGCCTCCTCTCAGCCTCAACTTTGCTCCTGAAAGCCTTTGGGCCTCTTCTCTGGTTGAACTCCACCAGAGTTTGGTTATAGGAGAGATCCTTGGAGAGGTGAAGGAGGGCTGAGGGTGAAGCGAAGCTGATTACTTCCCTTTTGCCTTCTCTCCCCAAAGTGCTCCTGGCAGTGTCCTGAGTGGTAGCCATGAACCATCTGTTTCATGGATGGTGTGATGGCCTGCTGTGACCCTTCGGGAAGCTGGCACAAGGGACTGCTTGCCCTGCCCCCTGCCTCATACCAGTAAATGGGGAGGGGAATTAAGACATCCATTGAAAAGAAGACCTAGCTGTTTTTTCAGGAGTCAAAATAAAATAAGACCCAGTCATATTTTGGAAGAAACACGGCAGTGAAACTAAATGTAAAACTAAACAAGACAGCCAAATGACAAGAGAAAGAGTTTCTCTTATACTTACTGATATGACCCATGTTACCCTGCATTCAGATCTAAATGCCAGAAAGCAAACCATATTTGAAAAAAAAAATCAAAATTAGTAACTTATCATACTCTAATTCATTTGGAAAAGAAATTTATATACATGGTATATTTTCTCTTTATTTTATGAGTGACATTTCTTTATCAATTTCAGGAAAGTTACTATGAATATAAATCTTATAAAGAAGAAATATTAAGCAATTTTATTTGAACCCAAGCTAGATGGAAGATAAAACAGGTAAAGAGAAAATTTGTAAAAGCATCAAAATAAGATTTTGGCCAGATCCAGGATATCAGACAAAATGTACAATTCCTCTGTTGAACTCCACCAGAGTTTGGTTATAGGAGAGATCCTTGGAGAGGTGAAGGAATTTCACTTTGTTCCTAATAGTATGCTGTTTTTATTCCTTATAACACATGTTTTGTCTTTAGTAAAAGAAGACAGCATGAGCACTTCTTTAAGTCCAGTAGCAGCACTTAAGCAACAAATTATATTTTGGATGTAACCCAGATTTTAATTTTATAAAAATGTAACCTAATGATGACAGTAGAGATACGTTCAATGACAAAAAGCATTTTTAAAATTGTTAAGCCCACTCAGTGTAATGGTTCTCATGGTTCTCTTTTACAAAAACAAGTTGTACTGAGCTGTGAAAGACGAGGAAGGGTTAGCATGATGTGCTAACAGAAAAAATAGTTTAATGATTACGGAGAGAAGTAATTTTGACCCCAACAGGCCTATATTTGTTTAAGGTTAAATTAAACTTCTAATATTGAAATGAGAAGGAACCTACAAAAAATGGGCATTTCTAAGCAACTTTTCTTTGTTATAATTTCAATATTCACACATACCCATTGATAATCATGAAAGGTTGGATGTAAAACAGGGAGTAAATCATGTTTTGGTAGGTCCTATCCTAAAAAAAAAACATTTTATTTACAATCTGGCACAATAAAAATTTATAGATGATAAATGATGGATGGATGGATGGATGGATGGATGG
>JAEANM010026894.1:0-10647 GCA_017656035.1 Myanophis thanlyinensis | reverse complement strand
GGGAGTTCATTCCACAGGGAGGGTGCTGCCATAGAGAAGGCCTGTACCCTCGGGGCTGTCAGACGACACCGTCCGGACGATGGAACCCCGAGGAGGCCAACCCTATGGGAGCGCACAGATCGGCTGGAGCCTGACGATGGCAACAGGCGGTCCCATAAGTACCCGGGTCCCAAGCCATGGAGCACTTTAAAGGTAAACACCAACACAACACCTTGAACTGCACCTAGAAGGCCACAGGAAGCCAGTGCAGCTCGCGCAGGAAAGATGTAAAGTGGGGGCTCCTAGGAGCTCCCATAATTACCCGCGCGGCCGCATTCTGGACCAACTGGAGCCTCCTGATACTTTTCAAAGGGAGCCCCATGTAGAGAGCGTTGGCATAATCCAGACGGGAAGTTACCAGGGCAGAAGTGACTGTGCAAAGAGCGCCCCGATTCAGAAAGGATCGCAACTGGGCTATCCTTTGGACCTGATAAAAGCCCCCCCTGGAGACGGCTGCAATATGATCGTCCAATGACAGCCGTACATCCAGGAGGACGCCCAAATTGCGAGCCCTTTATGAGGGAGATAGAATCCCCCCCCATGGCCAGCGATAGTTTAAGATGGCTGTATCTGGGCGCAAGAAAGCACAGCCACTCGGTCTTGGCTGGGTTGAGCTGAAGCCTGTTTCGTCCCATCCAACTCCGCATGGCCTCCAGTCAGTGGCTCATCACTTCGATGGCTTCGTTGGGGTGGCCTGGGGTGGAAATATACAGTTGGGTGGCATCTGCATATTGGTGAAAACTCACCCCAAAGCCACGGATGATCTCCCCCAGCGGCTTCATATAGATGTTAAACAGGAGAGGCGAGAGAACCGACCCCTGAGGCACCTCACATATTAGGGGTTTCAGGGTCGATCTCTGCCCTCCTGCCAGCACAAATTGCGAGCGGCCGGAGAGGAAGGAGGAGAACTACCGTAGCACAGTGCCTCCCACTCCTAACCCCTCCAGCCGCTGCAATAAGATACTGTAGTCGACAATATTGAAAGCTGCTGAGAGGTCTAACAGGACCAGGACAGAGGAGCAACCCCTGTCCCGCGCCCTCCAGAGATCATCCACCAACGCGACCAAAGCCATCTCCGTGCTGAAACCAGGCCTGAAGCCCGATTTTGTGACTTTTTGACAAGCTAAGTCAATAGGAAAACCAGATTAACTTAACAACCGTGTTACTAATTTAACAACGACAGCGATTTATTTAACAAACATGACGAGAAAAGTCGTAAAAATGGGACAAACTCACTTAAATGTTTCACTTAGCAACATTAAATTGCAACATTAAATTTTGGGCTCCATTGTGGTTGTAACTTGAGGAACATCTGGTAATACTCAATAGCATTATTCCTCAGTTGATTTCAAAGGGTGGTGCACATGCCTTGTGTTAAACCACTTCAGGTTTCGAAATGGAAGTACCCATGGTAGAAGAGCTAAGATTTATCTTGCACTGATTTTCCCATAGCACAAATAGCTTCTAGATTGAGTTTGGGGATGTTTTTTCAGCAACATCAAGCAACCTCACTTTGCCTTTGTGTAGGCAAAGTATGTTGCTTTTTCTAGCAGCCCAAGTTGTCCACGGCAAGATCTTTGTTAATTCATGTTTCTCTGAGGCTGCACTTCTCACTTGCCAGTGATGTTTGGACAGAAGAAATGGAGTTGCCCTACACAGAAGCAGATCAGTTCCAATCTCAGAAAGCACTAAAGAGAGCCTTTCATTTGTTATAGTAATTGTTACACTGCCCCATCCTAACAAATGGCAGAACGGGATTTTGAAATGATAATCCCTGGGGAAGCAGAAGGACAATATAGTCAAGGTGATGATCATGAACGTGTGCTTGAAACACTATCACATTTACATTGCTTGGGAAAGTCTCCACTTGAACTTTTTCAGGAGTTTTGGCCAGTAGTCAGATTGACCAGTGGTTTGGCTGAATCCAATGGCATGTTCAACCATGGGTTCTCCTTGCTTGAGCAGGCAGACCTGGATTCACACACAGATCATTAAGAAGGGTTTACTCCATCCATTCTGCAAATTGCAGATAGTTCTTGACTTACAATCATTCATTTAGTGACCATTCATTACAATACCACTGGAAAAAAGTCACTTAAAAAACTCACGTCCTTTTTTCACACTTATGACTGTTGCAGCATTCCCATGGTCACGTGATCAAAATTCTGACTTTGGTAACTGACATGTATTTATGATGGTTGCACTATCCCAAGGTTATCTGATCAACTTTTGTGGCCTCCTAAGAAGAAAAATTGGGGAAGCCAGCGTCATTTAACAACCGTATTACTAACTTAACAGGGGCGGTGATTCATTTAATAACTGGCAAGAAAGGCCATAAAATGGGGCAAAACTCACTAAACAAATGTCTTGCTTAGCAACAGAAATTTCGACTCAGTTGTGGTCTTAAGGCAAGGATTACCTGTAATCCACAGAATGGATGGAGTAAGATCTTCTTAACGTTATGTATGGACTATTATAAATATATTTAATGTATCATGGGGTGAATGTTATTTCTATTCGTAATACTATTGGTTTAAAGTAATACAATCTTCAACTTAACGATTTGTTTAATGACTATTCAAAGTTGCAACAACATGGAAAAAGGTGACTTACATACACTTAAAAGTGTCACAGCATCTCCATGGTCCTGTGATCAGTATATGCAGAGACTCTCGGCAATGGGATATTATTTATCACGTGATCACCATTTGTATGACCCCAGCCAGCTTCCAATAAGCAGGGTCAATGATTCACTTTGTAAGATGGCAAAGCAGATCATAAAATTGAGTGTGGTTCACCTAATAACCATCTTGCTTAACAATCACAGTTGGGACCAGAATTTCTATTGCCAAGTCAAAGTATTTATTAAATAATTTTCATATAATGAATGGGAGTCAATCAACAATCTGAAACTTCATAAGCTGAAGCTTATGGAGACCCATTATTTACTATTTCTCTGGAACCCCTTTACAGTATAAACTAGGTCTCCTATATAAGGTCACTATAGGGCCTCCTGCTTGAGTAGGGGATTGGTCTAGTATAGACCTTCAAAGTTCCTTCCAGTTGTGTTACTCTGCAAACCATCCACTACTTAAAAACTGTCTTACTAGCAAACATTTGGCTGAACATTGTCACGTGTCCTGCTGTGTGAACGGATGGCAAAATCATTATTTTTTTAAGTGGTTTTGTTTCAAGCTCATTTGGATTATTTTATGTAGGAAAAGCCAACCATGAAAGTCAAATGAATAAATAAAATAAGTGTTCATTTCAGCTTGTGTAGGGATCCTCAATTGCTCATAGATGTCCCAATAGCAACTTTTAATGATAGCATTCTCTCCTTCTTGGTCCACAGGCACCGAATTCCTAAGGAACAGTGGTGGCTGAAAATGCGTCCTCTGATGAAGATCCTGGCCAAATACAAGGCCAGCTATGATATTTCCGATTCGGGCCAGTTAGAACATGTAGTGAGACCAAAAGCATATGAAGCCTGAGTCTTCAACGCCAGGATGCCCCCTGAGTGGAACTCTCGCCTCCATTGTGCATCAGCAGTGCTTTAGAGTATGTGTTACAGCTTCTTTTTGTAACATGTAAGTTATTGTACCAGCACTTTATGTGGGAAGCAAAAACATTCACATTATTATCTGTTCCTGGTTTATTTTTTAGGCTTCATCTACAGAGTGGAACACTCCAGCGCCCAACTTAACAAAACAAACCCAAAACCACCCAGTTACCAATGTGCTCCTTATGAATAATCTGTCCAAAACCTGTTCTATGCACTCAGTGTGATGCGGTTTGTCTTTTGCACTTTTACCGGATAGTGTTTACACTCAGCATAGTTTTGTGTAATAAATACTGAAAGACATATATATGATCCAGCCAGAATAAATACTGCATTATCATAAAAGTTTAGTGTCCTTTGTTCTCCTGCAGTTTATACCTAATCTTTCCACCTTGTTATCCTCAAGCTCAAGTAACTCTTCCTAGGACAAAATGTCCAGGCCATTTAGAGCCATTGTTGTTTGGAGGCTGTTATATAAGTGTTTAGTAAAATCACTCAGGGGCTGAGTTTTTATGCACAAGGCAAGGTGTTCTTCCACTTAACTATTGCAATCATTTTCACTCCCAAGGACTAAGGCAGCTCTAGTAAAAATGATTAAAAGCCACCTTGTCAGTAAACAATTACTTACATTCCTGTAGACTATCAAGTGTTTTGATGACGCTTGAAGCACCGCTACAGAATTGTTTCAGGAAGCAATACAAATAATTCTTGCTTGATGATGATTGGAATTAGTAGGCTTGTTGCTAAGCAACATGACCATATACTGGCAGTGAAAGTGTTATGGAAGGCTGGCAGCAAGCCAACTACCAAGTTCCTAAATCACTGTGATGGCTGGAACTACAAGAACTCACTGTTAGTCCCCCTCCTTCAGAACCTTTGTAACTTTGAATGGCCACTGAATTAGAACTACTTAGATATCCATTGATTGCCCTTTCTTCCAAATTGGCAAGGTTCCTTCATAAGTTCTACTGCCTCCAATTTTAGAGCCGAAAGACAATCCTATTTCTGTCCTTTTCTGTTGGAGGCTTTTGAGGTATCTTGTAAACCACATATCATAAACCGGCGTTTCTCAACTTGGCAACCTTGAGAAAATTGGGATTTGGGGACTTCAATTCTCCAAATCTCAATTTTGAAGAAACTGAGGGATTCTGGGAGTTGAAGTCCATTCACCTTAAAGCTGCCAAGCACTGCCATGAACAATTGTCATTATTGGCACTTGCTTCTTTTACTGCAGTGAGATTTGCTTTGAAATCCAATCATGAGGGAAGTTTTAACTAATAGTGACCCCTATCTGTCCAGGAGTCA
Organism: Myanophis thanlyinensis; assembly: GCA_017656035.1. Lineage (NCBI taxonomy): Eukaryota > Metazoa > Chordata > Lepidosauria > Squamata > Homalopsidae > Myanophis > Myanophis thanlyinensis. The sequence goes on along the minus strand of JAEANM010026894.1, from coordinate 5,744 downwards.
TTCTTTGCACTATTTGGAAAGAAAATGGAATGCTCAAGTTGTAGAATAAGCAGTATGGTCACAATTATAATGCTCAGTGCTCCATTCTGTCACATTGTCTGCTCACACAAGACACAGAAACAAAGCTGAACAAATCACACTATGTTCACTGTGATACAGAAAAATCCATGCCTGAGTCCTCTCTTTCCTAAAGTCAGAGCTATTTAAAATCCTCTCTAGCAGCCCCAATAAGGCAGGATATCCTTAACACGAGGCACTGACTTGCACAAGATGGAAACAGGAAAGTTAAAAGTCAATTATGCACAGTTTTCAAAAATATTTTATTAACGGACCATGATCTGAAGAAAATAGTTTGAAAACAATTCTATAATTTTATAAATAGGTGAATGCTTCTGCAGCATATTTTTTTGGAGAGCGTATTTTTCTGACTGGAATTAGGACCAGCTATCCTTCACAGCCAGGAATGGCTTGAGTTGTATTTGCTCCATAATTGCTGCAGTTAAGACAAAAGATTGGTGGGACCAAGAGAATGTGGACTTGTGACGTACTTCAAATCCACTTTTTCAAAATACACTACTGCAATATCGGGCTCCTTCGGATGACACGATGCAAGTAACGTTTTGCCTTAATAATACTTTTAAAGTCCTTTTTCATGAAATCTACTTTTGATAGTTGTGGCATGAGATGCCTATTGTATTCTTCTAAGGCAGGCTATAAAAGGCTGTTTTTTATCGTATAACCCAGGAAGGATCCTTGGCTGTTTCTGGGTTCTCTGGTCCAAGAATAGCCAATCCTCTTGTGCTCTTCCCTGCAATGAGGAATCTGAAAGCAGAAAGACATCTGTTATTCCAACCAGGAATGCTTGAAGACCAATCTTCCTTTGGGAATCATGTCTCATCTGATCAGGGTGGAACAGAAAAATTTTCATGTCATGTAGGAGGCAATTTCCTCTCCTTTGTTAGGCAAAGACTGAAAAGGGAGACCATCCCTGAATTTCTGAACTGTCCTATAAATTATTCAAACTTATTAAATATAACTGTAGTACCAGTGATGGGATTCAAATAATTTAACAACTGGTTCTCTGCCCTAATGACCAGTAGTTCTCTGAACTGCTTAGAAAGTTAACTATCAGTTCTAGCAAATAGGTGCAGACTAGTTGAATCCCACCTCTGTGTAGTTCTTAATAGGGGATTATGACAGTTCAAACTCACAAGTTTACAATGATGCTCCTTTGGATGTACTGACATGCAGAGATGGAGAACAAATTAACAAAAAAACAGCTTGGCCATATCATTCATAGCTGCACCCTAATTGACTTGAAACCTCAGTATTTATTCTCCACAGCTCTTGCTCCAATCCCCTGATCAGGTTGTTTAGCACACCTGTATTTTTTTTTCTGCTTCTAAGGCACTGTTCACCAAACTTTAGCCACTTTAAGAAGTGTGGACTTCAACTCCCAGAATACTTCATCCACAGAGAGCAGAGCATGCTGGCTGGGTTATTCTGGGAGTTGGAAGTCCACACATCTACAAGTGGACAAGGGGGAAAACATTACTCTAATTAGTGTTTCCCCACCTTTGGAATAATCATGACCTGAATAATTGAGATTCTCCATAGATTCTTTGCTGTTGTTATTAATGAGCTCTGGGCAGCTTGAAAGAGATTTGGACACCATCTTCTAGCTATGGATGCTTTTCATGTTATGGTTTTAACTCAGTTTGCTTGATCTAATAAAACTTAAAATCTCTTTATTCATTGGAGTGTCTCATTTTCTCACTGCCCTGACACTTGGCAAAACACAACCACCAAGTGAAATCTGATATAGGCCTGAATCAGTGGTGGAATCCAACCAGTTTTGCAATGGGTTCAATGTGCGCCAACTGCGTGGCTTCTAAATTGCTTGTTTTTGCTTACTGGACGCAGCCTGAGTGATTGGGAAGAACAGCTGTTCTGTGCAATTCAGGTAAATTAAAAAAAAATGAAGGAGATATAAGAGAGAAAAGAGCAGGGGGCCCAAATGTCATCCAGGTGGGTGGGCAGGACCAAACATCGTTGCCGCTACCAGATTGACAAAACCGGTAAAACTGAGCTGCATTTCACACTGGCCTGAACCAGTTTTCAGAGGGGTGAGAGAGGAATTTTCTTGGGCCCACCAAAACAAATGCCAAATTAAATGGGCCATGTAACAAATGCCTCGGTTTCCCCTCACTGCATCTGCAAGGGTTTCAAAATCCCAGTGTTTCTCAAGAGGAACTCAAACTCACTTGTTAGTTGCATCTATCAGGCTTTCCCTGGAGACAGCAAAAAGATGTTCCCTGTGCATTTGCTTCATCTCATCAGAGATTCCATATAAGAAATTATTCATCCCTAAAAGAAAAAAAAATTCACAAATGCTAATAATTCATATCATTCTTAAGTATAACAGCACCAGATGGTAATCTTACACTCTGATTCTTCAGTTCATAAACTAAATTGATCCATTTGTTAACATGCATTCTCCTTTAATTTATTTGTCTGGAACAATATGCATATGTAAACATTATGCAAATCAGTTCTAAGTAATTCCCCCCATTACTGATGCATCTGCATTCTATCAAACTCAAATAGCTCAATATATAAACACAGAGAACAATTGTTTGCCTTAACTGAAACAGTAAATTGATTTCTCTTCTCAAAAACGTAATAGAGATAAGTGAATTCACTTGTGAAGTAATACCACAATTTTCAGAATTCTGGTTTATTTACTATCAACCATTTAGAGTTATTTAGAGCTTCTATGGGATTTAAATGGCTGCACTCAATCACTGCTTAATTGAAGTTCAATTTAGTTTCAAAGCTACCAAGCATTTTGTCATGCTTGGAAGAAGCCTAATAAATAGATTAGCATGCTAAACCCTAAAGCTGCCACAGATTCTTACTTTATGAGAATTATGTTAAGTTATCTGCACTTCATCTCAGTGTCCTAATGTGGTGCCAAAAATCCTAATTACTTATACAAACTAATGAAATCAGAGCTAGCAAAGATTGATAAGAGATCTTGGTGTAATGGCAAACAGTTTAATGAAGATGAGGACATAACATATATTGGCCATGTCTGTAGGGGAATGGTATTGAAAAGAAGGTGTAGAGTCGAGCGACTAAGACACAGGTGTCAAACTTGATTTCACTGAGGGCCACAGCAGGGTTGTGTTTGACCTTGGAGGTCAGGATGGGCATGGCCAGCTCATTGTCACTTGTGTTGGGGGTGCCTGTGGTGGCACGAGTGCTCTGCCAGAGAAAACAGGCTCCTATGCTCAGTTTCGGCTGCGACAGTCTTCTGCAAATCTGCCAATGAAAATGGAGTTGGGAAAGCCTCCCACAGACCTCGCGAGCTTCATTTTCAGCTGCGACAGCTCCATTTTTGCTGGCAGAAGCATTGTGGGAAAGTCCTTCACTGTTTCCAGGGCGGCCCCATAGGCCAGATCTAAACACCCCGTGGGCCAGATCCAGCCTCTGAGCCTTGAATTTCACCCCCCTGGACTAAGATAATGAAGAAGCTGGACCCGTTGCCTTGTGAAGAAAGACTGAAAATTTGGAGCTCTTTTGCCTAGAAATGAGGCCTATGAAAGAGGACATGATTAAGATGTACAAAATTATGCAACATGGGGACAAACTGGACAAACAGAAGCTAGTTCACCTTCCAAAAATACTAGAATAAGAGGTTATTCAATGAAGCTGAATCCTGAAAGAAACAGGACAAAAGGATATTTTTTTTACACATGTATTGAAATTTGCTACTATCACATGTAGTGCTTGCTCCAATCTTGGTTTCAAAAAAGGATTGAACTGATTCATGGAAATCATAGGGATCAAGGCTGTTACAGCATGACAACATATGAATGTCATCTGCTGGAAGACTAATGGGCTTCTTTGTGCAGCGGTTGGTCAACGCAAGAAGAGAATATTGAACTGTTCTGACTGTTCCCAAAATCACAAAGCAGACTCCTCGTCCTGACAAAACCCCTTTTTATTAAGATAATGTGAATTCCTCTCATTCACATCCAGCAAAGTCACAGCAAACAGTCTTTCAAGCGTGAATTTACAACCACAGACCTTATTAGGCTTGGAGAGCTGCCAGACCGATATCTTCCAAAAGTAATGCTGTACAAGAAAGTACTTGGCATGGAGACTCTGAGAGTCATGAACAAATCTTCACACTAATTAAGCGAAGTAATGGCCTCCTGCAAACTCCTCTTTCACTCCTCTTTATTCCCTATGGGAGGGGTCATTCACCATCCACCTGTGCCTTTACTCCCAAGTTGGCCCTTGTTCCTTAACTGTTCCCTTCTCCTGGCAGCTCTTCAAATGTACACATCAGGACGAGGCTCCAATTGTTCTTCTGCCCCACTGATCTCTGACTCCGAAGGCAGCTGATAACTGTCAGACAGCCTTGGCCTCATCTCTGCCTCGGACGCAGAGCACCCATCAGAGCCTTCCCCAGACTCCAGGTCTGGCCCATGTTCCTCTCCAACCTCCTCACTGTCTGAATTTGCCACAAGCTCCACTGGCTGCTGGCGGGCCACAACACAGATTAGATCACCAGAGGTCTCACTCAACAGAACAGTTTTTATGAACAAAGGTGGATGTTTTTCCTCTAGCCTCTACCATACTGTGCAACCTTTAAGGAAATGCAATATTTACTGCTGCAGCCTTTATTCTTCATATCCCCATTTTATCTCTCTACACATAAGCAAATGTTCTTCAGAAGCTAAGTAGGAAAACTATGGCTGAGCCAACCATCTAAATGTTTGCAATGCGAAAACTTAAGCAGTTGAATTTCAGAGGAGGCTACTTGCATTCATGAGCTCAGACCAACAAGACTAAGTTTACCTACCTTTGTCAGATGGAGCAATTGGAGCGTCTACTGATGCAAACACGGCAAGTTTGGCTTCATCGATGTCTTGCTGCGTAAACATCCCCATCTTGGCCCATTCGGCAGCCTTTTCAAAAGCAGCCAAAGTATTTGTGGAGTTTGGATCCCTGTAACACCAACATCGTTGTAGTTAAGTTTACAGCCAAATAACACTTCCCCTTTTACTTATGATGGATCAACCCAAAACACCATCATAAATTTAACTATTTTGCCTGCACAATAAATACACTTTCTGCATGGCCTTAGGGAAACAAGAGTCAGTATCCAATTTCTTCCTTATTGCAATTTATGTGGTTGTGCGACCAATGGAAGATTTATTGATTTCGCACATACATCAAATTAATACAGTGTGCTGGGAACTTTTACTGTACATGTCTAGATGATGGTTTCTTCCAAGTTTATTTAATCTGGAGGTCAACTTTTGAATTAAACTACATTCAGCTGTTGAGAACAGCGAGTTGTGGGGTGGGAAAAGCAACCTCTACAATGTGAAAGCAATCATAAACCAGAACCTCAGATAGAAAGTCCATACATAGAGTAGTAAGGACAACAGAGATTATAAACTTGCTTCCTGTCATTCAGCATATGTTACAGACCCCACACAAACACTTCACAGTCTATTTCTGTTGCTCCCCTCTGGGAGGAGGTTTGGAAGTGTTTCTAGCAGGACTACCAAATACTGTAACAGTTTTGTTCCCTATGCCATCCATCTGGTAAACTCTCAAGCTGTGTTTCTCTCGCCATGCACATCTATGTATCTGAAATATACTGTGTTGTTTCTGTGTGTCATATATTATATGTGGGTACATGCATATTTTTATCTATCTATCTA
>JAEANM010026893.1:0-10648 GCA_017656035.1 Myanophis thanlyinensis | reverse complement strand
CACAACATAATATATCTGGTATATCCTTCTTTTATTATCCTTCCTCACCCAATGGAACAAAAGAAGATTCATTACTAATTGAAAAAAAAAAGATACTTTTAAAAAATTGAATTTAAAAAACCAAAGAAAAGAATAGATTACAATATTCCTTATTTAATTATAATATTTCTAAACACTTTTTAAAAAGAAAGAAAACAGTAAAATGCAATTAGTAAATATTTAAGGAAACAAAATCCATCATTCCAATTGTAGCCTGGGCACCTTAAATTAATCTGAATACAAAACTATAGAAATTCCTGGAAAAAGAGAAATATTTCATTTATGTTGAAAAGCTTTTAATGTGTTGGTGTTGGATATATGTCTGTGGGGAAAAAAATCAAATAAATTATCAGCCTTTTGCCTCTCAGCCATCCACTTCAGGAAGATCAAAGGACACCTAATGAAATACTATTATGATATTGGGAAGACCTAAAGGACATAACTTTAAGGAATTATTTAACTAATTCCCAGCCATTCAAATCATATTGATCAAATAAATCTTATTTGATTTTATTCATCCTGACATTAAAAAAAAAAAAACCTATAATGCTGGTATGAAAAATATTACTTGTGTATCTAAGCATTTTAAAATTCATGCTAAGGCCTAAATAGAACAGCAATTTATTGCTATATTCAGATCTATGCATCTAGTGCCTATTACAAATTCAGATAAATTATATTAATATCAGTCTGTCTATCAGAATGAGACAAAGAGACACGAGATTGAATATACACTTATCAAGTTTACCTTGCACTCAAGAGAGTTTGAAAATCATGACAGTTTCACTGAAGCCACATGTTTTTATGCTTTACTATTTAATGAATATATGTTGCCTTTTTTTTAACCTTTTATAAATATAGAAGTTGATTGTCTTTCTTTTTTACAAAATAACATCTAGTCTATTTGTTATACTGAACATGAACAATGTATAATTTACTATTATTCTTGTTAAGAATGATACAATGTGCTTCATACCCCATTGTTTATTAGGAAAATAAACTTATTGGCTCAACTACTAACAAATCTGATGGCCTTCCCCTCTACCTTTTTTGAGTTTTTAATAACTGGAGTGAAATCAGGATTTCCAGATACTTATACTGTGAGAACAATAACACCCTAATCTATTGCAGGTTTAAGTAGATCCTGTAATCTTGAATATATTCTGCATGCACAGAGTGAAACTTTTCCTTTTCCTTTCCTCCACCTACCATCAAAAATTAGTTATTTTTCTACCAGAATAATATGTTTTAAAATTGCTGAAGGGAAAATATGAAATTATTAATATAAAGCATTTATTTTTATTTTTTTTTAAATAAGAATATCTGCAGTCCAAAAATAAAAGAAGACTACTATTTAATCTTTAGATTTTTGGTATTCCATACCATTAGTCTTCATGAATAAACTCAGAGATACTGTATTTAAGAGTCATGGTATTGCACATAATATATATTTTTTTCAATCTTACTTGGAAAGATTTTGTTTAGTTTGCCAAAGTTCAGAACAAATTGAGACATAATAAACTCAGGAACAGTCTGACTATAATAACTATGTTAAATATGAGAAAAAAATCAAAAGAGATCTTGAAAAGTAGAGGAAACTAAATCCATCTTGGTTAGGATTAATCAAAATTATTAAAATGAATGTATTATTCAAGATTATTTATTCAAAATGGTGCCAAATACAATCTCAGATAAAACTTTAGAATGGCAAAATTTTTAATTAATGGCAAAGTATATTCCCAGAAAACATCAACAACAAATATAACAAATATAATGAAATACATGCCTATAGCAGCAAGAATAAATTTTGCATCTTGGGAGAAAGATACAATTTTGAAGATACAGGAGTGACTAATGAAATATATTCAGAACATAAGTTTAACCAAATTTAATAAAAATATTTCATATATGTACAATACATAATAAATCACATACATAGAACACAGAAAATGAAAACACTTCTAACAGATCTAAATATTCATAAACACCACCACTTGGTAAAGGTAGAAAAAACTAAATAACATTTTCCCCTTTTCTCTGTTTTCCTCTATTTTTTTCTTTTTATTTACCATGCACAAACAATAATAACAGCCAATCAGTGAAGGCCTTAATATTAAGTATTTAAGACACAAACATTTATTACACAACAAATATTGTGATATAACTTGCAATTCCTTTTGTAATGTTATATTTACCTTTCAAAATAAAATTAAAACATACTTATATAATAACATTGATATTTCAAATCATAGTTAACAAAGATATAAACCTTATATTGTCCTTTAAAGGTTTACATTACCTAAACCTTAGAGTGTTATTAATAATCTAGTCAATTCAGTAAAGCTACCAACGGATCAAAATAATAATGTTCCAGAATTATTTACGTCTTATAATAATATAATAAAACAATAGCATAAAAAATTGAGTATGACTGGGGCAATGTGTAAACTCAGTTACTGTTCCATTTACTAAATTTTGGAGAAAAAATATTTGGATTATACCTGATACATGTAGTCTTGATTTACAACTGTTAATTTAACAATGGTTCAAAATTATGACAATACTGGAAAAATATATTCACACTTACAACCAACTCACCACACACATGGCCACATATCACAATTCAAATGCTTGGCAAATGGTTCACATTTACAACTGGTTGCTGCATGACTAGCATTTGTAATTTTTATGCTGGTTTTCAGAAAAAAAAACAGGAAAAACTATTACTCAGGGAAGTTGGATTTGCTTAACAACCCTGTGATTTGCTTAATGGCCATGGTGATTCACTCTATGACCATGTAAAATTGAGTGGTCACATGGTGACACACTTCATGATTGCACTTGCATATGACCAAAATTCCAGTCTCAATTTTGCTCATAAATCAAACCTGCATGTAATGATTGGAAAAGTAGCATTGTCTGCTACTCATTCATATCCAGAAAAGTCCCAGCAGTAAACCTTTCAAGATTTTATTGCAAAAGCAGACCTTCTCAATCCTTGTATAGTTGCCAGGCTGAGTTTCCAGTCAAAATACTTGGCAAGAAGTCTCTGTATGGCACAAACTCAGATAAGCACATCTTTATAATAATGAGCAATCTAAGTTTTACTTATTTATTTATTTTATTTACAAAAAAATTTATACCGCCCCCCCCAAAGGACTTGGGGTGGTGCACAGCCATTTAAAAACAAGACACATAGAAAAGTTAAAATATAATTTAAAAGATTAAATCGATGGCCCAGATTATAAGAGTTAAAAATTTAAAAATTTAAATAATTAAATTAAAATTTTTAAAACCCTGTTAAGTGTTAGGCCAGACCAGCTTGCTGAAATAAATGGGTTTTTAATGCGCGCCGGAAGGTCCGCAGGTCCGCAATGGTCTGAATCTCCGGGGGCAGTTCATTCCATAGGGAGGATGCAGCCACAGAGAGGGCTCGTACCCTCGGGGCTGTCAGATGGCATCGTCCCGACAATGGAACCCCGAGGAGACCTGCCCTGTGGGAACGCACTGGTCAGCTGGAGGCTGACGGTGGCAACATGCGGTCCCGTAAAATGGATAAAAGTCCATGTGTCTGCAAATAATAAAAATAAAGATTTAAATATTCAAATATTAAAGCTTTAAATTACAAATCTGTGCATTATACAAATGCCTAATGAAAGCAACAATGTCCATGTTGCCAAAAGCACAACAGAAAAATGAAACAGGAGAGAAATTTTAACTGAAGTCCTTGCCATAAGACCAATAATGATTTCATTTTAGTACATTTCTCAGTGAAATCATTACTAGTTGAATTAATAGCTTTCATATTTACCCAGGGTCATTAATCCTTCTCATTAGTCATTAATCCCTACAAACATGGCTGCAAACATTATAATACAATTGAAGAAGCAGCTGACTAAATTAATACACATTTCTTAAGGCAAACAGAGGTCTCTATTTTCCAGTTTTCCTGCAATTTTCTCATAAATCAGAAGAGACTGAACTAAATAGATAAATATAAATGCTTTGCTAAATGCTTTAAGCAATACAACCTCTCTTTTCAGCTGATGTACTGTATTTCAAGATAATTTCACCAGTATAAATTAAAACAATTTTAAGATTAGTGCATTAATTTCACCAATATAAATTAAAACTATTTATGAGTAGTGTATTATTCTTGGTTTTGTTTTCTTATAATATATACATCGACAGTATAACAGGTATTAAACACACTGAGGAAAAACAGATTATGTTCAAACATTTGTACATGTATTTAAAAATAGAAAGAATGTCACTCACAACTAGAAAATTAGTACAATACAAGTAATCCAGTATAATCGAGGTATGACAAATCATTTAGCAACAGTTTAGAATTATAACACTTGTCCAAAACCATATATAAGCATGATTCAAATATAAGAATTTTACAAAAGTTATCTGGCCATTTGCACTTATGAATTACTGGGTGGCTTCATAAATTTGCAGAAACATTGAAACATGTCCAGCTAGCTCTACTTCCCCCACAATCCTTGCCCTAGCAGGTCCCTGGGAAATTGGGCCTACTTTGCCCCACGTTCCATTCCCTCACAATGCATTGTTTATCTTCCAGAGGTCTGCATAATTCAGTGATAGAGGCCATTCTTAATGGGTTATGTGGAGCAGCCTTTGTAAACTGACCTTGGCAAAATAGCATTTCCCCCTCTGTTGTCTTTTCGCATAGCCTTTTTAACTCAAAACAGGATAATGAGCCACTATTTGTGCTTTGCAGTTTCTATATTTCCATTTGGAAAAAGTTTTAAAAGGAAGGGGGAGGAACAAGAACAATGAAATGGAGAACAGACAATGAAAGGTTAAGTGTTAAAAGGGCAATGCAAAGGGTGGAGAAGAGCAGCTTTGCCTTCCAAGTCAGGTTTCAAACAAAGCAAAGTAGCTCCCGTCTGCAGTGTGAGGCATAGAAATGGCTATGGAAACCTCAAGGAAAGGAAGCAGAGTATGGTATCTCAGAGGGTTGGGAGGTCCAAAGAAGGCATACCTGAGGTTTCTATCATTACACTAATAATTTTGCATCCTGTCAAAATTAGGAGAAATTAAACAGCAACAAGTGAATTTAATTAACTACAGAAAGCATAGCATTAAATGATATTTAAAAAGAGATAATAGATTCAGATACATTTATTCAAATCTACAGCACTAATTATAATAGCTAATTAATGATATGAGCTATATCAGCAGATGAAGTTCCTACATCTAGTGCCATTCAGAATGTATACCAGAAATATTTTATTATTAAGTTCAGCATATGTTAGCAAGCTTGAACATGATAAACACATAAAAGGTCATGAAAACATAGATGATCATTTTAGATGTCATTTGTACACATAATAAAGTTCTATGGAGTAAGGAGTTGTACAGCGAACAGCATAGATGATCATGTAGAACTTCTGGTTGGACTTCAGATGCATCCTTTGATGTGGGAGAGGGTCAGAATGATATAAATACGAAATGGAAGTAGTGACAGATTTTATTTTCCTGTGCTCCAAGATCACCACAGATGAGGACTACAGCCAAGAAATTAAAAGATGCTTGCTCCTGGGGACGAAAACAAAGGAAAATCTAGCAGCATACTAAAAAGCAGAGACATCACCCTGCCAACAAAAGTGTGTATAGTCAAGGCTATGGTTTTCCCTGTTGCAATGTATGGCTGTGAAAGTTGGACTATAAGGAAGGCTGAGAATGGAGTCCTTTGAACTATGGTTCTGGAGAAGACTCCTGCGAGTCCCTTGGACTGCAAGGCGATCAAATCAGTCAGTCCTAGAGGAGATCAACCCTGACTGCTCTTTAGAAGGCAGATCCTGAAGATGAAACTCAAATATTTTGGCCACCTAATGAGAAGGAAGGATTCACTGGAGTAAAGCATAATCCTGGGAACAATTGAAGGCAGAAGAAGAAGGGGATAGTAGAGAATGAGATGGCTGGATGGAGTCACTGAAGTAGTCAGTGTAAGATTAAATAGACTTCAGTGGATGATAGAGGACAGGAAGGTCTGGAGGAATGTTGTCCGTGGGGTGGCAATGTATCAGACACAACTTTGCAACTAACAACAACAATTTTTTTTCACACATTGTAACATTGCATGCACAGCTAAAGAAACAGAGCTTACATCATGACATGAGTCTGCAGATATTACTAAACTTAAGCTCTGTCTTATTTTAGGCCATGCATATATTTACTCTTCAGACTCTTAACCCATATTGAGGAATATGCTTCTTGGAAAAACATTCATAGTCATGACAGAAGCAGATTAGTTTCATTAATACAGACAGAATGAAGCCATATAAGCACAGAAGAACCAATTAAAGTCTAAAAATAGGTCTATGCTTCAGGTTAGACTTATTCATCCTGGCTTTCTTAGTCAATGAATATTTAGCCATAGTCTTAAAGGCCATGGGAAACTGCTAAGATAGATTGACATAACTGTTCTCACAAGCATTGAAACTGCTGCTTTCTCTCTTACCTGCTTTATGCATGACAACCTCTGTTAATGAGTGAACATAAATATCAACACTGACTATGATGCCTATAGCTCCATAGAAGTCTTCAGAGACTACAGAAGGTTATGTAAGTAAATGTATATGTATGTCCTTTTGTACTCTGGTGGTGACTCTGATGATTCGTCATTTGGAAACAATGTATAGTTTAAGAAAAAATAAGCTGTATTCATATGCTGTATTCATAAACCATTGTGAATTTCTTTCAGTAGAAATATACTACAACTGCTAATAACTTTCCATATGTTGTGGACTGGACCATTTCAATGCTCATCATATTATAAATGAAGACTGAATAATCAGCTGAATAAGCAGATACTACAGCATAAGAAGAAAATAAGGTAGTCATTAAACACACAAAGATGGACAGGATCTGTCAGTGATGTTCAGTGGTAAGTTTAAGGAAAACCATTAGCAACTTTTCCCATTAATCCTCTTATTGATATCTTAAGTAACAAAAGTAAAGATAAAGGAGTCATAATCTGCTTTCGTGACATTTGTGGCATGCTATGTTTCTGCTTTAAAATAACTTGGCATATATTAGCAGCAAATACAAATCTGTGATAATCCTTGGGGGAAAGGGATTGGAAAGTGCCTAAGCAAAAAAGATTAACACTTACCAGTTCTACAAAAAATGGCAAGTTACAATAAAAAATGTCACAATTGCTCCATTACAAAGACAAAGGAATAAGCTGTGTTCCAGTGGAAAGAACACAGATTCTACTGAATAAAGGGAAAAGAAAGTGGATCCCCGACCTCAAAGGATACATGGCTGCAGCCTGGAAACATCAAAGAAAAGAGTCTCAGTAACTGGTGACTCGCTATTATGAAAACCAATGTAAACATAAAGCAACTGATCCTATCAGTTTATGTGTGCTGCCTCCTCAGGACAAGGATTACAAACAGTGGTGGGATTCAAATAATTTAACAACTGGTTCTCTGCCCTAATGACCAGCTGGCTGGGCATGGCTGGGTGATGATGTGACTTGGTGGTCATGGCCAATTCAACATCACTGACATTGAAGAGTACCTTGCTCAGCCTCTTCTTGCCCGTCCCCTCCCAGCCACTCCTCGCCTCCTCACCTGGGCTTCTTAGGGCCCCAAGAGGAAGCAGTTGTTGGAGCTAAGCACCATGAGAAAGAGTTGGCAAAACAGCTGGCTCAGTTCAAATTGGATCTGGCCAAGAAGAAGGCTCAGCAAAAGCACCTTACTAATGACTATGAGGGGAGGCTTTCCAAGCAGAGGGAAGACCTGCAGGAGTGGAAGGCCAGGTGCTGACACCTGGAGACTCTGGGCCAGTTTCTGGCCATGATCAGCCAGTTTCTGGCCATGATGCAGTCCCACCGGAACAAGGACATCTGGCTCATAGCCAGCAATACTTCCCTGCAGCCTTTGCCCAAAGCCCCACATCAGAAGGCTGAAGCAGACCTCAAGTCAGAATTTCTATCTTCCTCCAACCCACAGAAAAACACCCCAAGGATGAGACTCTCTGCAGTAATCCCAGCATGAGTGACTGCAAGGATCTGGTATGGGCCAAGGAGGGGTCTTTGTAGCTCATCCTCCAGCAGAAGAACAAACTGCAAGAGAGCTCAGGGCCTGGTCATGACAAGTCCCATGGTCCTGGAAAAATGGGGCAGAAACTTTCCAGCTCACCAGCCTCCCGTTCTCACAGCAGCAGCAAATGGGGAGGAAGTATATGGAGATATTACCTTGGCAATTGGACTGTTTCTCCTCAATCCCCTTTTATGTTTTGTCTGCTAGATCAATGCAGACAGACATCAATCCTAGTTTTTCTGTCCATTCCAGCTTGGAATCTCAAATAAGGCCAAGAATAAAAGTTTGTATTGTAGCTATCCCAGGCTTTAGATTGGCCCCCTGTGGAGTTCTGTCTGCTGAGGACAGGGAGTGGGGAGGCTGGTGCTACTAAACAGGTGTCCAAGCTAAGTGCCTGAAGGACCACATTCCATCATCAGGTGCCCCCCCCCCATATCAATCCAACAGACAAAACAGGAAAGGGGATCAGAGAGAAACAGTCCAGTTGCCAAGGTACTATCTCCACATGCTTGCTCCCTGGCTGCTGCTATTGCTGCTGCTGCTGTAAAAGTAGGAAGCCAATGAACTGAATAGCTTCTTTCCCATCTTCCAAGGAGTGTGGGACTTTTTGCAACCAGGCCCTGAGTTCCCTTTAGTGCAATTGCTAAGATGCTATCTCCACATGTTTCATCCCCTCAGGCACCTTAGAGTTGCCTTGGGGTTTTGCTGCACAAACGTCGCTTGCTTGGAGGGGACAGGGTTGGCAGTTAGAGGAGCACCAAGATGCCAAAATGGTCTCAGTCTGGCCAGATGGCAAAGTGTGAGAAGGCAGAGAGTCTCTTTGGTGCAGCATAAGGTTGGAAGAGGAAGCAGGCTGTCAATAGTCCCTTACTCTCACGCTAAGTATAAGTCAAGCAGCCCAGCAAGGAGATGCTGGGAGAGCGGAGGAGTGGCTGGGAAGGGAGGGGTTAGGCTTCATCTAGTTCACTGAACTGAACAGTTACCTACCAGTTCTAGAGAACCAGTGCAAACCAGCTGAATTCCATCATTGATTACAGATGAACAGTTCTCTTTCCTACAAATTCATGTTTGGACCAATAATAGCACAAAGGACAGCTACTATTGTCCAATAAGGAGAGATGATTGAATCTATTTTAACTGAAATTTCCAAAGCAAAACTTCACATAGTCCTATTATGTACAGTTTATTCTGTTCCACCCTTCAAGGCATTGGTTTAATCTGACATCATATAGTATATATGGGGGAGGGAGGGAATTGTTTCTGCTGTAAAGAAGTGTGCAACCAGTTCCATGTCTATAAAGACTCTGAATCTGTGATTTTCAATGCCCTTAAATTAGGGTGGAAACATTTAAAGAAATCAGACACGATTTTATGTAATAATACATTGTATGTGTTAAATTGCAAGTAGTGATTTATAAAGCTTCTGTATATAAAGTCCATCTGTTCATCTACAGTACCATTATATTTTCCACACCAAAACTATGCAAATTATTCCTGGATATGGAAGCTCTTTAAAAGCTCTACAAAGTAGAAGATGATTGAGACAAAAATTTAAATTGATTTAGTTAAATGTATATTTGCAAATAATGTAAATTAATTAATTCAGCATTGTTAATTTGACTATTCCATATGTATCTAATAAATTACAGATCATCAAGACTTTGGAGAAATTTGGAGGACTATTTCTGAGGCTTTTAGTGACTGCATGAATTTGTGAGCTTTGGACTGAGTATTACTATTCTACATTGACTAACAACAGTTCTTTAAAGTCAAATTTTGACAACCTGGATATGCTAGTAATTGGCCCTTATATTCTTTATGAAAAGCATATGTTCTGTGAATGAGCTTAAATCTGCAAATCCCTTTTTTTCCTTCCAGTTCATATTGGAATCTGCCATTAATCGATCAACACTTTTACCAACATATATAAACACTTTGCTAGCATGCTCCAAGCAGGTTTTTTCAATACCAGGGAAGACTTAGTAATCAGAAATCTGATGGACTAATATTTGTTTTAGGAGTGGGGGTAGAGGTAGTAACCATTTGTTTATGTTCCTTTGCAAACTAACATGCTATTTATTTTTATTTGTGCCAAAATAGTGTCATCAGATCCATGGCACTTGAGAATCAGATTCTTGATTCTTTCTTTCTTCTAGTGTCTGGTGTGATGATAGTCTGGTTAACTGCTAAAGTTTATTGTACATTTGCACAAGATAGTTTGATCAGATGACGGATTTGGATTAGGTTTTCAACATCTGCTTTGAACAGTTTTCCTTTCCCTTTCTTTCTCTTGGCAATTGAAACCATCTTCTGAATTTCCTTCTGGAAGAAATCAAAAGGTTATTTTTATACTAAATGTGAGCCCACAGTTTCTTAGACCAACATGTGTTTGTGTGTCTGCAAGGGCGTATTCTCAGTTCTGTTTATTTATTTGGGGTCCTAATGTGAAGAAATATTCATTGCAAAGTCAAGAATGTGGGCAGGAAAGAAGAACAATCTCAGCAGGAAAAAAGTTGGTTTTGTTAGAT
>JAEANM010026892.1:0-10648 GCA_017656035.1 Myanophis thanlyinensis | reverse complement strand
CATCTTTTTAAGTGGGAGAACTTGCACAATTGGTGGCTGACTAAATACTTTTTTGCCCCACTGTACATACATACATACATACATACATACACACATACACACAGTTTTGATATACCCTTATTTATTTAATGTAATCACTTTTCTTCTTGACTATACTTGGTAGAAAAAGATGAAGTAGAGAGGAATGCAAGAGTTCAAAGTATACCAAGGTTCATTCCTATTGCTCTGAACTAGATTTATGTGTCAACTGAGCCAACAGGAGTAGCATAACTGAAGGAGAGAATGAACCAGGAGGAGAACACTTAATTCCCAAATGCCTTCTTGTCATGTCCAATATTTTAAACAGCTTAGAAATCTGAACTGACAAATTATTAGATAGTTCCCAAGAAATTGATGAAATTCAAAGTCATTGATTGTCAGTTCTTTTCCTAAATTGCCTTAAACCTCCTGGGATTTGAGTAAGACACAGTATTAGGTTGTATAAAGAATGTTGCTACATGCTTTGCATGCAAGTTCTTGGTCAAAACTGTTCTAATTTTGAAAATTTCAGAGGAAGAGCAGAAAAATCTGCTCTGTCATGCATTATGTGAAATTTTGGAAATGACTTGCTCTGATCAATCAGAGTCTTACTGTTTGGCAACATGGCAAAGAGGAAACCCTGTAGAAGCTACTGCTAATATTTCTGAAAGTTCAGCAGAGTCGAGCAACCAAGAGGAGCAATCATGTAAGATATTTTGTATAATATGAATCAGGAATACTTTGTGCTTTTTATAGAAAATATATTTTTCAAGATACAAGGTTATTTAACATGGTTCTACCAATCATTTTGTCCTCTGTTTCTAATTTTCTTTACCCCTAGTAGTCTATGTTTGATAGACATAACAATAGTATGTCTATAGTATTTATATTATCAATATTCTGACTGAATCAGATTGGATCCAGATAAGTCAGGTAACTCATTATTGCATGAACTTTTTTTAAAGAATCAAGACAATCTATAGATAGCAAATGTGATCTTGAAGGATATATCCCTACATCTCTTTCTTGAACACGTTCAATTATCTTTTCTAATATTAGAATATACTTGATATGCAATGTTCATAACCTAATACTTTAATAATATATCAGTAATATACAAATGTGGATGCAGATATAATTTTAAATTAAGCACTCAAAAGTAAAGCTTCATTAAAGAAATGGTAGAGGTGAATTTACAGAAAGTGTTTCTTCTGCTTGCAATGGGAAGGAATCCATTAGTAGATCCAAGTTCTTTTACAGTCCTGGTATAAAATCAGTCTATTAGCAGACGGTACCACTAGCAGACCATTAAAAACTGTAGGCCAGTTTGTTCTATAATGCAATATTATTTAATATAGAGAAGTTAGTAAAATACCTCTGGTCTAATGATACTTTGAAGTTCTTATTGAAATATCTTCAAAATAACAAATACAATTTGTATTTTACATAAATAAAAATACATTTAAGAAATTAAGTTTTTGCTCATGTTAAAATATTTTACATTTTAACACGGTTCAAATTCTTCTTGACTTGCATGTAACAGTACAGTTGATACTGTAATTCTTTTAAAAATATGGTAACATTTTGGAGCAGTGGTGATGCAATGGTTAGAATGCAGTTTTTGCAGACTAATTCAGCTCACTGCCAAGAATTTGATACTCACTGGCTCAAGATTGACACAACCTGTCATCCTTCTGAGAATAGTAAAATGAGGACCCAGATTGTTGGGAGAAACTGCTTAGAGAAGGCTGTAAAGCACTATGAAGTATTATATAAGTCTAAGTGCTATTGCTATTTGACTTAAAACTTTTTGTTGCTTTTGTTTTCTAAAGCCATATTAGTTATTGTCAATTAAATATAGAAAAAACATGTTTCAAAAGTGGGCCACTTCTGGTAAATTCAGAATGAGAAATTTCAGTTTTAATTCATTCCAGTTTTGAACTATTTTTCATATATCCAGTCTCTATTGGGTATGAATGTATTATTTATTGTCTAGATTTCCTGTTTGCTTATTTTTTTTATTCTGTTTTAGCGTAATGGAATTGTGAAGAACTAAATATG
The DNA here is from genome assembly GCA_017656035.1 of Myanophis thanlyinensis. Taxonomy (NCBI): domain Eukaryota; kingdom Metazoa; phylum Chordata; class Lepidosauria; order Squamata; family Homalopsidae; genus Myanophis; species Myanophis thanlyinensis. The sequence continues at coordinate 8,569 of JAEANM010026892.1, read as the reverse complement.
TTGCCACCTGTACAAGTGCATAAAAAACAAAACTTTTGGTTAGGTGGAATGTTTCCAGAGTAGTTGCTGCTGTGGAAAGATTCCCATCTTATCTAGAATGTAGAGCCCTTTCATCCATTCGGTTAATATAGTCATTAATATATCATTAATATTTGTGCAGTCCATATAATTTTTTCTCAACTAAAATATTTAATGCCTTTTTAAGCCTATGGGAATGTATTATTTTGGTGAAATACATGGATGAATATTGAAAACATATTTTATTTTCAGGTGACTGATTCATGAAGAGCACTAACCATTTTATAGTGAAGGAATAATGTTTGATAAGATTGTAAAAGCTTTAAATGATTTACAAGTAGCCCTTGCTTAGCAACTAGTCTGAGATTTTGATGGACATCCCCATTACATTCTTATTACAGTGTTCCAGTGGCCACATTCTTCTCCTTGTGTGATCATATACTCACATTATGGATGAGCAACTGGCTCATTTTTATGACTATCTGCAGCATCTCGTGGTCACATGAACAGTATTTTGGAGAGAGAGGTTTTTGTTAGTTTCCAGTATGAAATGCCCATTGGAGGAAAATGGGTTTGGTTAATGAACATGACATTCACTTAACGACTACCACTAAAAACATAAAAATAGGGCAGGGTCATATGGTGATCTTAATAACAATCACAACTCACAACTATAATTCCAGATTTAATTACAGTCAAAAGTTGAATACCAGCACCCCAAACAATCGCTTCTCACTACTTTGACTACTAACTTGAGGTTTGATGACAAAACACTAGAGAAAGAATAATTTTCTTTTCATATATGGTCCCACAGATGTATATTAGCCTGGGAATATGAAAAAAAAAATTAAAACATGTGGCCATTCCACTAGAACTCAGATTTTATTTGGAAAAAAAATGTAGCACCACCTTATTAGAGTGTAGTTTTGTTTAATTGGGCCTCAAATAGAGCGGTAAAGAAGGCCGCTGCTTAGTTATATAGTAAATTAGTTAAGGTGCCACAGATTTTGCATTAATGTTAGTAACACAGATGATGTGTGCAGCCCATTTATATCAATCCATCACATTAAGGCTTATTTAAGATAATACTTTCTTTGACAGGAAGGAACATTGTTCTGATAAAATAAATTTGTCAGTAGAATGATACTGCTCCATGATACATAACAAGTGGTGCTGGGGAAAAAACACTAAGCTTTCCTGTTCAGTGCTTTGTTCATAATTGCTGGAATATGCTTATGATTTATTGCTTCTTTCCATTTTAAAGGAATTTGTTGAGAAGCAGTGGTTATTATCTTTGTTTTGGTACATACTTCTCATGGTACAAAAAATGTAATGATGAAACTCATTCTGGTAATAAAATATATTGGCATTGGTAATTGCAAAAACAAAAAATGATTTTTCATTTCTTATATTTATACCTGTCTATCGATACTATTAAATAATTATTAATCAGCTTAGAGAGACTAAACTCTTTTATTTAGTGCAAGATTTCAATTTCTATAGTACGTTACTCTTTCTATTGTTTCTCTGTGTTCTATATAATTGCACTTAGTTCAAGCTCAGTGAAATTGATGATGATAATTTATATAAGGATTGCTTGACTTGTTTGTTTTATATTGACCAAAGTAATGCACGCTCATTCGTTCAGAAACTTCCTTATTCATGATTTGATATTTTTATTAGATGCAATACATATATACATATTTTCCTTGAGGCTTATTGTTTATGCCTAGTTACTGTTCCAATTTATTTATTACACAAAGCTTCACATTATATATATTATTAACAACCAAGTAGCTTAATTTATATTTTGTTATTTGATATATTTATCTGACTTGCAGCTGTGTTTCTTTTATCAGAAGTAGGATTTTTTTAATAGAATTCAATATCTACAATCATTAATTGGATATTCATTGTCTACTGCCCAGAGTTTACCTTGTGGTATGTGGTAAGATGGGCGGTCAATACATTTATTTAAATAATGAGTACTTATTTATAATAGATACAGCTTTATATTAATCTTATCCTAAATTGCTTATTTTCATTGCTTATGAAATTCAGTAACTAAGTTAAAACTATTCCACTTAGAATCTTTAAACTGATTAGGCATCAGTTACATTAAAAAACTCTCTTTAATTTTTATTTCAAAAAGTGAGAAAAGTTGGTAAAAACTTTGAATTGGAAAAGAACTAAATGTAGCATATTTTTACACTGTTTGGTTAGTTATTAAAAAGTGCAAAATATTTCTTAAAAGATGCATGTTTTGTAGTGAAACAACGAGGAAAATAAAAAATATAGCTTTTTTACACTAATTCTGTTCTGAAATTCCAGTTATCCTTTTAGAAAAACTAAGCTTGTGCCTGATGACTTTCCTGCAGTAGTTTTCATAATTCATGTCAAACTGACTCTGGTTAGTTTGCAAAGCTGTTGAAATTCAGTGGTTTTGTAATCTTAGCAATATTGACTCTTAATTTCATTAAACTGGCATGTACAATGTAACAGAAGCTGCACTGAAAGAAGGTGGGGGGTGAACTTCAGTTAGGAAAAGCTTGAAAATGTTCCAGCTTGCTGTGTGTTTCTTGTGTCAGTTTTGGTTGTCTTTACTGCTAAAAAGTATTTTTTGTGTATAGCTGCCTTGGCTGTCGAAGAGTTTGGCTTTGAACGATTTCATGCACTAATTCAGTAAGTAACATATTGCAGCACTTAAAATATTCAAAATTATCATTAAGCTTAGTATTGTTTTATCCCATGTGGCTGAACATCAAGATCAAACCTGCTTAAGCTCATGCAACCTGCTGCTTTAAAACCAGAAAGAAACATACTATTAGGAGTGGTAGGAAATAACAGCTGAGATTTTACATGAATTTTTGAAATAGAAAGGAGAAATAGTGTTAAGTGTTCAGACTTCTGGAGCTATAATTTTCTGTATCAGCTATTTTTGTCCAATAGTTTTGATGGCTTTACAAATTTAAAAATTACTAAAGCCACTCAATCACCACAATCCACAAGATGGGCAGCAAAATAAATGTAATAGTAATAATTATTATCAGTGACACTTCTGTTCTGTGAGCCACACTGGTTATCAGTAAGTTTTCAACTACAATTCAAAGTATTTACTGTGACCTACAGAGCCTTTAAGCTAGGGTGTGCACCTAATTGTCTGATGGACTGTTTTTTTCCATTATTTCTGCTCATTGGGTAAGTTCTGACCCAGTGGGTAGGCTCTGATTATGATTCATGTGATGTCATGATTCATGTCATGCCTTTTCCATCATGGCACATGCTATTTGAAATAATGTATTCTGAAGGCTAGTGTTGGCTGCAAACTGACATTCTTTAAATGGACCATGAAGATGTGATTGTTTTTCTAGATGCTCATTTAGGAAGAATGTGGCTTTGAATTTTATTCTATTGAATCTCTTTTTGATTCGTATACTGCCTAAAATAATTATGAATTGGGCAACCTATAAATGTAATCCGTCTATACATGCATCAATATATATGTTAGTGATAATGTTTGAAAAGCTGGCATATTGAATGCCAAGGAAATCTATAGAATGTGTACTTTTTAGGAAAGTATGAAATCTCTATTATTTTAACAAGCTACATTCCCTAGGCCTTTTTTGTATGTAAGCACTATGCAGAATGACAAGAACTATTTGGGCAAAGTATAAAAAGAGAATCATGAAATGGTTAGGATTAGAGTTTATTTAAAAGGTATATATGAAAATGAAAGAAGTGCAAAATAAAGGAAAGGACTTTACTGGAAAAAAAAGAGAGAAAAATACCACTACTTGTTGTAACAAGGAAGGCTAGAATGGCATTTTAGTGGGAATATTTTACACTTTGTAGGATAGCCTTTCGGCATTGCATAGAATGTGTATAAATGTGTGAAATATTGTTTTCATATTTTGAGATTCCATTTTGGCATTCTATAAATTTCCTAAGCATTGTATAAAATGCCTAATTTCACACATTAAACATTGCCTATATAAACATAGTAGAGATTTTAATAAGATACCCAATTTCTTTATAACATGTCAAATCTTTTCAGATGTAGAATCTTAAACATGTTGGTAAAATTTTGATTTATTCTGCTATATTGATACCACTAATAATTATAACTGCTACAACTACTGATTTTCCCAATAGACAATTGTTTAGTTATATTGCATTTACATTAATCACAATTACATGAATGCCTAACTGATTTCTGTTTTTAATCTTTAGCAAGAGTTCATATGCCAACTTTTCTGATTTCAAAGATGCAGTTTGGAATCACCATGCAATGTGGGCAAATAAATTTGGAGTGCTACTTTTTCTGTATTCTGTGATACTTACTAAGGTGTGTTTTTAACCTCTATTTTAGAACCTCTAAAATAGCTTAATTATATTATATGAGTTAGACTTCTAGCACAAGCATGTGTGTGTGTTTATATAGTTGTAGGTTCTGGTCTTTGCTAGTTCTCTTAGGTTTATTTCTGAAATGATTATAATAGGGTTGGTTAGAGGAAGAATATTTAAAAGATTAAAGGATCTTTTAAATAATGTATTTTTTCCTCTTAAAATGAACAGAATAACATATACACTATTTTAAAGAATAATAGTATTTATATATGCTGAATTTTAAGTCTTTGCTCAAAAATATGGAGGCTTTGCTGCTTTATATAGCCTGTATTTTCTTGAGAGATTCTGGAATGAGTTGAAGTGACTTTTAGTTTTATACTACAATAGAAGAGGATATTGTATAGGGTAGTACTTATTGGCAATTAATTTATATGAAAAAATGAACAAATTGTAAGGTAAGTCACAACTAACTCACAGATTAGCTAAAACCTATTAAATATGCACTTGAATTTTCAGTCACAACTAACTCTCAGATTAGCTAAAACTTATTAAGTATGCATGCTAAAGAATTGGGAAAATATATTTCTTAGCACAAATGTATGGCCATTGTCCTATAATTTTTAAGGGCATTGAAAATATAAAAAATGAAATTGAAGATTCAGCCGAACCATTGATAGATCCTGTTTATGGTCATGGAAGGTAAGCTTTGTTATTTCTTAACTTCCTTAAACTAGTGACTGAACAAATGCTATCTTAGAAATAGCATTAATTATTATGTAATAATTAATCATCACTTGATAAAAATATCTAAGCTTTTTATGTAATATTTATTACTTGTTATAAGTAACTCTTGCAAAGTTATATAGAAAGTTAACTTTTTACGCCTTGAAATCTAAAATGAATGTCTTGGCTCTCCAAAAAGGTGTATGCATAGGATACTGTGTTTTACTATGCAGTTGAAAGAATAGTTAAAATATCAACTTTTTTAGCAAAAAACAACAGTGCAATTATCAAAAACCTTTTCTTCTGCCTTTTAAGCCAAAGTTTAATTAATCTTCTGCTGACGGGATTTGCAGTATCTAATGTTTGGGATGGAGACAGAGAATGCTCAGGAATGAGTAAGTATAAATTTTATTTGCTTTATGGTAATGTTGAATAAAGAAAACCTATTTATCTGCCTTTGCCTGTTTCTTTATTTGAATGATCAAATATTTCTTTCTGTTTAATGAATGCTTTCTACTGATAATACTTCCAGGTATGCAATCAAGCTTATTTCCACAACATTCTAGAACAAGTTATATTGATAAACTCATTCCCCATTTTATTTCAGGCCTAAAATGCTAGAAATAGTAATTGAACGTCAATAAAAATTTTGAATGGATTGTATACCATAGAAAATTACAATTTTACTAAACTCTACTTTGAAGGTAGAATGGATTCTTTATAGTGGTTCCTTGACTTTTCAGTTTGACTGTTATTTTAAACTATCATCATCTAAAATTAAGATTGAAATAACAATTGAGCTAGATAAAAATAGCTTAAAATCGCAGGCACATAGCCCTGACAATAATTTATATATACATATCCTTATATAAAGATATATGAGGATCTTTGATCTTAAAAGGAAAATCTAACATTAAATAATCACTCTATTTTCTTGCTAAAATCTGTGCAATACTTTCATTTTTCAGCAACAGTTGCATATTAGACTTTAAGCTACAGATAGTCCTTGATTTATCATTGCTGCTTAATGGCCAGCTGAAGTTACAGTATACTAAAAAAAGTTATTTACAATCCATTCTTGAAGTTACAACTATCTCTCTACCACCCTGGTGACATTATTACATTTTGAACACTTGGCAACTGACTCACATTTGCAACCAGTTGCAGTGCTCCATGTCCACATGATCATGTTTTATGACTTTTCGCCATTTTTTGGCAAAAAACACCCATTGGTTAAGCTAAATTCATTTGGCCATGTGATTCACTTAACTATGATTCACTTAATGACCATAAATGGTCATAAAATTGAGTCTAATGCATAACAGCTTGACGATTAAAATTTTAGGATTAATTGTGGTTATAAATTGAGGATTACCTCTATCCCGCCAGTAAATAAGTGCAGTATTTTTTAATCCACAAGATGGCAGTAGCCCAAAAAGAAAAAAATATTAAAGCTTTTAAAATAAGATAAAAATGTTTCTCCAAAATCAGATGGTAATGAAATGCCTTTTGATTATAACTATGTGTGCAAATGAGCTAGTTTTTCATTGCTAAGTATTTTAAAATTGGATCCCTAAAAGTGTTTTTATGCAATAAAATTGCTGTGACAGTATGCTGCTGAAAAATGTATCAGATTCTATCCTTGAGACCTTGTGACCATGTCTGAATGACAGTTTAATCCCCATATCGCTTTTTGTTTAACCAAATGGATGTTGCACGTATTGCTATGTGTTGCAATTTGATTAGAAAGAAATTATTATTGGAAGACTTAAAACTGTAATTCTGTGTTTTATATTTGAATGAAAGAGCTTGAAATAACAGTGTGAAAAAATTGAAATAGAATGTAAAATAGCATTTACCCTTCTCTCTCCCCTCCCTCTCTCAATAACATCTAAAGAAGAAATTGAAATTTAGAAGCATAATAGAATAGAATATAAAGTCACGTAATGGTCTACCTATCTCAATAGAGTCTATGCTAACAGGCAATAGTGATTGGATAGTGGAGAGGGACCTTCAAATTGTAGCCAAATACATGAGATGATGATTTTTTAAACTCTTGCAAGCAAACACTTCATTTCTATAACAGGAACGCAATGATCTGAAACGACTCTTCTGCTCTAAATACATGTTATCAATATATGGGATTTAAGCGGATGGGTTAGAATCCCTCTCACATTATTTCTTGGGATAGGCTATGAAGGAGTTATTCATCTCTGTGTTTTAAATAGCAAACTCTTACAAAAAAAATGCATATTTTAGGCAATGGAAAGAAATACGTTATAGAAAATATAGTTTATCTTTTAGGATACAGAGTGGGCAACTCAGAATAATTTTTTGAAAAACTAAATACACGTTAAATGAATAAAATCATCTACTGCTATCAGTCTTAGTTATGGGTTTGGTTGAAATGATCTTTAAATAGAAATTTTATATCCCTGCTTTATTTAACCTCACAAATTTTACATTGTAATGGCTAACATAAAATTCTGGCTCTTGCTATGAAAAGTTGGTGTGTCCTCTGTTACGATTTTGAAGGGCGGTCCCTGAGAAATAGTACTTTTGCCCTATTATTTTTTTAAAAATTTCTGTCTTAGATGTGTGAGCTTCTTTACTGAGACTATGTTCCACTTCCAAATAAATGTATTATGTGTGTTCAAAAATTGTGACATTGCCCAAAGCCAACAATTTTTAGTCAATTTAGTTTAGTTTCCTTTGTCTTCTAGCAAAGTTTCTTGAATTCATAAGAATTCGTTCTAATCCCTCAGTTGTTAAGTCCTTTCCTGATGTGTGCTTTTCAGTTACTATTTATTTGTCTATCTTTGCGTCATTAAACATAAAAAAATACTGAAAATAAGAAAAAAATATTTTAATATCGCTTATTTCAGTTGTATTACTCCCCCTGTATATTTTTGTTCGTCATTCACTTTGTTAATATAGAACAAAATTTCATTGTATGGTGTAACTAATAAAAAGAACTATGAATCAGACTTTGAATAATCTAATACAGAAATGTTGTTTCTCCAGAATTACTTGGAATTAATAAACAAGGAGCTGTTGGTTTTTTGACCCTTATGGAATCTCTGAGATATTGTAAGGTAAGTTTTTTAAAATCTGTCATGTGAAAGCATGAGGGATGAATTATATGACTGAAAGAACAGTTCACTTATATCTAATGAATGAAAGCATTACCCAGTGTTATCTTAAATTTCTTATATTAAAGACAATTACATAATTTTTACATAAACTATAAACTTACATTCCTCAATGGTACCTTTAAGTTTTTGTCTTTATCCACAAATATTGTGTTTGATTTGGTTCTTTGTTATTGCTACTTCAGTAGTTTTCTATGAAATACCAATATCTAATACCCAAATTATTCCCATTCGCCTCTTAAAATATACAGCGGTACCTCTACTTACAAAGAGCTCTACTTACAAAATTTTCGACTTACAAATTTTTTTTCGAGAAAAAAATAGTCTCT
>JAEANM010026891.1:0-10648 GCA_017656035.1 Myanophis thanlyinensis | reverse complement strand
TAAAATAATACCTGTATTCAAATATCATGGATTCAGGGTTTTTATTTCTTGAAGTTTGACCAAGACAGAGCTGACAGATAGTATTCATTTGGCAACCACTGGTTTTGAAATGAAAACACAATGGAAACTTCTGGTCATTGAATTCCAACTGTTATCTACACAAACACATACAGAAATATTTCTTGAGTCCAAATTTAAATAGATTTAAGAAGAAATAAGGAGAAATAATAAACTTTCATCATTTCCTCAGTTGTAAGTGACAAATTTTCTATTTTGTGAAATGATCAAGGACTTTTGATTTTTCCTGGTTCTCTGTGATGACGATGTTAGTGACAATGATGATATACGTCAACCTTTGTTATTTTTATAAAGATGGCAAACTTATCTAATACTCCTTCCTTCTCCTCTTTTCCATACTACAACAATTGACACAGGTAAGAATTGGGCTGAGAATCGGGCTGAAAGAGAATGGCTGGCCCAAAGTCACCCAACCCGCTTTCATGTCTAATGGACCCTAAGAACTCTGAGGGGAAGTTCTTGAGAAATGATTCCATATAGTATAGTAAATATGCAGTTTATAGTTTCGTTCTAAAATGACTGGTAGACTTAAAATTATCCTTTAACTTATTTTGTACACTGCATTCTCCCAAAAGAATGTTGGCCATGTTGGGGGATGAACTGAGATTCCCTAATGCTGATTGAAAAAAAGTGCTCTCACATGTCTTACTTTAACTAGTAAGAAAAGCAAACATAGATGTAATAAAACTATTAACCTTAATATTCATTAAAATTTTAACAAGCATGAGCAAATATGTTTTGAACAGAAGTCCATAAATTAATCATGTTGCTTGAAAGTAGTGTTTGCCCTTTAACTGGGAGAAAAAATCTAATTCAAATGTTAACAAACAGTACATATCAAGACAAGAGTTCATTTCTGCAAATAGTGTATAGATTTTTCTTTCTAGTGTTAGATGACACAATGTCACAGAACATGCTAGTTAACAAGGCCTTTGTCCTAATATTTAACGTTAACCAAAGTTTTTTATTCTGCATTTTTACATCTATAATAATTTCTCCAAAGTCTGCTTTCCTTTCCTCTTTCCCAACAAAGAGTCATTGTCTCCTTATATCAACCAGTTGGTAGTTCAACCTCCTGTTTTGATTCCTGCTGTCATCTCTTCCAGTCCTACCATTCTTAGATTATATACAGGCATGCAATCTGCATTTTGTTTCACTTCTTTTCAGTTATTTTTCTTCTTTAGTCTCAAAGATCACAGTAGCTTCTTGTTTACTTTAGAGGTGTTTTTTTAAAGGCAACACTTCTCTTGCTCTTTTTATATTTGTTAAATGTCCTAATTAAAAAAAAACTTTTCTTGTACTTCCTTTTTTGATGTTGAAAGTTTGCAGTCAGTCATCATACTTCTGTTTTGTTGCCCAAGTCTTTCATCTCCTCTCTTTTCCTAGTTATCAGGATAGCTTTTTCTCAAAGCCACATGGATTCTTTTCTCTGAAAATTCTTTCTGCTTTGATTTTCACAATGTCTCTTATTACTTCCCCCAGTTCTTCAGCTTCCCTTTCACATAAGATAAATGCACTGAATCAATTCATAGCATTGATCTTATATTCTGACTGTATCTCTTCCAGGTCAAATCTTGCTGCACACCTTTAATTATCTAAGTTTATATATTTGACACCAATAATTTATGGTCTGCTCCACAATCTGTTTCAATAACTCTGCTAGCTGACTGAATTGAACTCCTCCATCTTCTCTTTCATATTATTGTATGCAGTTAATTTGATGCTGATCTTTTGTGTCTTCTGTAATGTCCATACATAGGATCTGCATTTTATCCTGCTTAAAGTAGGTGTTGGCAATACTCCAAAAATTTTGTTATACCTCCCAAACAATTTGTTGCTGATGAAGCTTTGTTGCACTGTATTATAGCTAATTAATGATCAGATTTCTGCAGAGATATGGATCCAAGATGATAAATGTGATTTGGAACACACATGGAAGTGCATATAACAATTACTAGGGACACAATATAACAGATGTATTTCCTTAGTTTTGTGCAGCTGCTCTCCATAGCTGACATGTGATTCTTGGGAAAGATTTATTTGGTTTAAAATGTTCCTGACAGGTGCAACATGCACACTAATTCATGTGCTAAACTACATTGGTCTTTTGACTCTGCTTTACTAATCATTTTGCACAATTACACGTCTTTAACTTATTATTCTTGGATTGTTAATAACATAGCCAAGAAATGAAATCAGAATTTTTTTAGCCAATTCAAGGTTTATTAGAATAACAATGCAGTTGTTTGAACAGCATATTAACTTGTGGCCTAATAAGCTGAGATTTCAGAGTTCAGCTGCTTGCATTTGGAGACTACAATTAAACACAACACAATTAAGCAATATCGGCTATATTTACCTATTTCACTGAGCCCTAAACTAGCCAATCACAATTTAGCCTAGTATTTTGGGCAAACCAGCATTATTTATTTCCAAAATATATCAACACTAAAAGAATTAAAAGATAGAAAAGTGGGTTTGAAAGAAATGATAACTTGTATAATAATTTGACATTTTGGACTAGAAATTTTATGAGTGCATTTTCTTTTGCTTTTGATATAATTTAATGGTATCTGTCATTGTGAAAGTTGTTCTGAAGCACCTCAGAAATAAAGGGAACAATATATAAATTCCATCTTTTTAATCAGTGCTCTTCTTGAACTGTTCTATGAGCTTTCCATTTTTTTTCTTTATCATTTTAATTGTATTCTAAAAGAAAATTGCATGTTAAAAAGAGAATCTTGGAACATTAACAGCCTGTTGGTCCAATTAAACAGTAAATTTGTTTTCCCAATAGGTAGGCTGAAGACAAAACAGTAAAGCTACAAGCTCATTAGTGTTCTAGTTCTATTTTTTTTAGTTCTCTGTGTTCACGATCTCTATATGAAGTGGCTTTGATTTGATTAAATAAAGAAACTGAGTTGCAAAGTGGATATAATGTGCCCTAATTCAAGAAAAGAGGCAGTGCAACATATCCCATTTTTAGCTGCATAATTGAACTTTTTTTAAAATGTGATTTTAATTCAATATCAAGAATTTCTTATCATATCAATGGTGATATTTACATTAATGGTTCTTTTTTTGCCAAGGACCAATTGAGATTTTGATGAAGCCTGAATAATTCTTCTTAAGGAAAAGTATTTAAAGGCATAAAATAATATAATGAAAGTAAAAGTAATTTTTGTTTTCCCATCCATGTTCACAGATCATACATGCCCCATGGATCACAGATTAATAACCCCTGATTTAAGATGGTTTATATAGTGTCTTCCATGTGTAAGTCTGTTACCGAACTTCAGACATTATGGATACATTCTCAAGATTATTCTGTTGTGTTCCGTTACTTTCAAAATTTCCCATAATTTCCCATGCAATGTAACCTACATATCATGCAATATCCTGGCCTCAGCACTTAAGAGAAAAAAATGGTCTCCAAGCATTCTGTAAGGATTGTTTGGTTATAAACATCTTATTTTTGGAAGAGACTGCTCGGTAGAGCAAGAGACAGGATAGAAAAAACACATATTCTGGTACCAGCAATATGACACTGGTTCCCAGAAGAGATGTGGAATATGCCTATTCTGCAGATTTGATGGGATGGATAGAATCCATCAGCTTCTTGAAGGCAAGAAGTTGTAAAAGCCACTAATCCTGGGTGACAGAAAGCTTCATAGATGACAACCTGCATCTTGAATTGCATCTGGAAACCTACTGGCAGTCAATGTAGTTTACACAATGGTGTTATTATATGTGTTTACTATATGTCCAGTGTGCCCAAAATTGCACATGCCACTGCATTCTACAACAGTTATAGCTCTTAAGGGGTCTTGAAGAGAGCCCCTTATAGAGCCAATTGCACTTTTTCAGCTAGGAGGGTTACTAAGACCTGAACGTTTCAAAAGTGATAAATATGTACAATCTGAAAACTGCATTTTAATTCTTTTTTTTTTAATTGATAGGGCTATTCTGATAGTTCAAAAAATATGTTTCACTATTTTGTTATTGAGTAACTTAGTATAACATTAATTTCCTTTTTTAATGTGATTGTAATTAATGGCCAATGTGATGGAGTGATTAAGAAAACCAGGAGACTGAGGTAAAGAATTAGCCCCACCAACTAATTTTTCACTACTCTGATTTAGTCAAAAAATGATCTGCTTTTATATACAAAATTAATATGGTATTCACAGATTCTGCAGTTAGACCAAAAGTAAATCTGGTTAGACACATCTTATGTATATGTTATAGATTACCTTTGAGTGCCTTAATAAGTGACCCTTTTTTAAATGTTCACATTGAGAGTGGGACTATAATGTTAGCCTAAGTATCTTTCTTATGCAAGCCTTCTTTTTTAGTTATTCTAATTAATGCATTGCATTGCATTGCATTGGGAGGGAATCTTTCACCACAGTGCTTCTATACATATTCCAATAAGACTGCAATCAGTAATTCATTTATTGGCATGACAATCCCACTGGACTCCACTGGGCTTCTAGAAAGATATATGTAGACTTTTACCTTGATTGTAGTTCAAAACAACTAGTGACAATACCTAGGCTTGTATTCATTAGCAGTTGAAAAAGTCCTTAGCTGTAGCAATGTGCATCAGATTTAGTTAAATTTCAGGTCCTGAGCTAACATGGCTGCTTTGGATTGATTCTATGAATTTGCAAAAGAATTCTGGAATTCTTTCCAGGTGAACAAAAGTACAAAAAAAAGTCTGTCCAAAATGTATACACAGCAAGCAACATGATGACTAGGGAAATTATCTAAGCAATAGTGATCAGTGGTGAAATGCAGCCTGGTCACACTAGTTCTGTCGAACCAGTAGTGATGGTGGTGTTTAGCCCCACCCACACTTCCCTGATGACATTTGGGCCTTCCCACCCACCCCTGCTCTTTCTTCTCCTATATCCCCTTCAGTTTTTTTTTCTTTTTTACTCATCTGAAGCTGTTCTGCATGCCTCTGCAGTCTTCACAATCACCTCTGATAAACAAAAATCACCTCCAGCTGCCTCTGGGAAGCAAAAAATAAGTAATTTAGAAGCCATGCAGTAGTGCAGCTGGTGCCCATGCACCTCACTGAACTGGTAGCAAAACCAGTTGGATTCCACCCTTGATAGTGATACCTCCAAGTTACAGTGAGTAATTAATCAGGGTTCCTTGTTCATCATACCTTGGGAAGAGAAGTTGTATCTTCAACCATCTGTTGCTCCTATGATATATAGGCCTTCTCCTATTTGGGGTTGTGATTGCCCAAATGCATCTTTGCTCTGCTTTGTTGCAGCCAGGGTATTAGTACCGTAGTTAATTCTTTAATCCCAATAGCAGCTATGAGGATATTTGGTACAAAAGCCTCTTAGCCATCCTTCTAAGATCAGGTCTTTTTTACCTGACAAATCATCATTCTGTCTACTGCAAGATGAAAGCCTCTTCCGCATGTTTCCAGCCAATAGGATTTTCTTCTTCCCAAAGAAGTATTTTTTTTACTTAAAGGCAGTGTGACTATTTCCAAAGCAACATTGAATAAATGTAAATAAAGAAAAAGATATTTTTGATTGATGGAAAAAAATGCACCAAGTTCAAGAAGTGCATTAAAATGACAAAAATTAGAAAGGGATTATGCACAGTCCATTTCTTGAGGATAATTTTGAAAGTTCTTTTAGTAACTATTTACATTCTTATATTCCTGAACCAGGAGCAGGATGGCTCAGTAGTAAAGAAGCTGAGCTTGTCAGCTGGAAAACCAGATTCAAAACTCAAGAGCTGCGTGACAGGGCGAACTCCTATTCTTCCCTCAGCTCCTGCCCATCTAGCTGTTTGAAAGCATGAAAATGTGAGTAGATAAATAGGTACCACTTTGATAGGAAGGTAACAGTAGTCTGTGTTTCACTACATGCTCTGTGCTGCAGCGTGATGTCATGCTGGCCACATGACTGCAGAAATGTCTTCAGACTATGCTGGCTCCCTTGGCTAAGAAATGGAGATGAGCACTGCCCCCTGGAGTTGGGCATGACTGGATAGGGGATTTTTTTTTCCTTTTTTACTACTAAGCTTCATAGAAAAGGGGAGGAAAACATCCTAATTGCTTTTAGTATAATCCTAATTATTTTATATAAATGTACATATTGATGGCTAATACAATGTGACACCTATACATTAGAATCTATTTGAATTATAATCATAATAAAATAATGGAAACATATGATTAACTGTCACCCTGAATTCATATTAAATGCTGTGTTTTATGTAACTAATAAATATGCAAATCATGGTATTATTATGTAAATTGATCCATTCAAATGCTAAGTTAAGGAAGAAAGATATAAACAATTTCAATTAAAAATTACAGTTATCTGAAGATTGTCGTTTGTAAGAAGGGATTACTTGACAGCCAACAAAATGTTGAGAAATTGTTATTTCTTCATTACATTGAACTTCATACATATTCCACCAATTGTGAATCAATCATTACGCGCTATTAAAAAGCAGGACTTTAAATATTGCATTTCTCAACAGTTTCCTTTCCACTTCTCTCTAAGAAAAATATCCTCACAATTAGAGTGAATAAAGGCTGTCATTTTACTGTCATTTTCCTATTCTTGGAAATATTTCACTTCATCCCAGGACCACTTTGAAATGAAAAATTGGGGAAAAGGTAGAACATGCATGAAAATCTGAAGGAAAGGGAACAAATCCATATTGCTGAGAATCAAATCAAGCCATGAAATATAATCTAGTTCAAAATTATGTGAATTTATTGTATTTATTATTTTCAAACATATTGTAAATTGAAAGATGAGTATGAGGTTTCCCTTCTGCTAGTGAGGCAACTCATAGCTAGTAGACCAATAACTATTTTTTTAAAAAATAATATATAAAGATATGTTTGTCTCTATGTGGTCTCAGTTTGCCTGGGTTTTTTTTCTTTTTTTCCCCCTTTCCTTCTCTTTTTCTTTCCCTTATTGTTTTTTTTAAGATTAAGGATTGTTTTATTTAATGTTCTTTAGCTGTTTCTGTCTAAATATCTAAGATCAGATGTTTACTGCTTGTTCAGCAAATCATGAGCAACCCTTTCAATTGTAACATCTTCTTAGGGTGAAGTCAAGCTTGCTTACTGTCAATCACTCCTGGTGAGAGGAAGCAAAATTCATTTTCAGTGTTGTGCCTCCCTGTCACCCCAGAAGAACAAGTGGCCAGATAAGAACTTGCTTTTAAATCTATTTCAGTTTCAATATTTAAGCTTGTTGATATAATTTGGGTTATTTGTTGGACAACATGGAATCAGTCAGCTTTGTCCTTCTTGCTAATTTCATCTGGCAAAGTCAGGTGTGGGAGAGATATTGTGGTGAAACCTTGAAGAAAATTATCAGAATTTTTGCAGATCTGCTATTTACATCAAATTTTGCCAAAAATAAAGTAACAGCAGGTGCTTTTGTTGTTCTCCATTATAATATTTTATCTTTCCCAAATTAAATTATGGAGTGGCTCAAATCAAGTCATATTGTCTTTTAAATCTTGGATTATAAACTTGAATGTAATCATACTCTCCTTGATTTGAATAGAAAGACTGATTTGCATAAACCGATTTGATTTTACAAATGAAGGGGAAATGTACATTTCAAATAGTTTTACAGTTCATACATTGAAGTCAGATGTATATATTTATTCATAGAAGAAAAAAAATTAAAATCAATCAGACAAAGGTTAATTATGACTAATTTAAACCCTTCTAATTTCAATGTGCATCTACTTCAATTATGCAATATGGATCCAGCCTATTGCTTAGGAATGGAACTGTTGCTATGAGAAATTGTTCCTCTAAACAAGTTTTCATTATACAAACTCTTGTTGGGATGTCAAGGCAGAAATTTTCATTTGCAAATGGATGAGGAATTTCTATTAATGACTTTGTAGGGAACCCTGAAGTTTTTCATTTCAATTATAATTAACTGTGTAATAAAGTATTTCATCTCCAGTCTTCATTCAAAGAAAGGTAGTGACAGCAATAGAAAACAACAATACAAATCTTTGCCAACTAAATATTTGACTGCAGTCTGAAGGGATTCATGTATATTTTCAAGAAGAAGAAGGACTGATTGGAAAGGAGCAATTGCAAACTGATCAATACAAACTGTAACACGAGTTAGATTAAGTGGTAGAAATAATCTGCACTTTGTACTGAGGCTCAAGCAATAAGAATAAAAAATTTCTTTTAAAAAAGGTAAAAGATATAACGAAAATAGCAATAGGAACTGAAAAAAATTAATCAGAATAATTCAGACGTTATTTCTCTATATACTTTGTATCAGTGTTTCTAAACCTTACCAATTTGGAGATATCTGAACTTCAACTCCCAAAATTCCCTAGGCAGCATGCAACTGACTCTGGAAGGCTTAAACGATTAAAGCACATAACCCCAATAATGACCCTTGGTACCCAAGGAAGCCACTGGCCCCATTCACCACAAACAACAGCAGACCTCATTCACTCCTGACCCAAATGCCTTGGGGGGAATAGCCAGGTCTTCAATGCTTTTTAATAGGGTTGAGAGCAGAGAAAATCTAAACTAGTCTGAAAATATATAGACATAAAACAGCATATTTAAACATAAAGAAATTGCAGAACAATTGATTTCTCCCAGTCAAACATTTCACCTAAGAAGGATTAAAAAAAAAAACTGTTCTCTCCCAGGTGGAAAATTTTGAGACATATTTATTCAAAAAGGAAATCCATGACCTCTCTGCATCAATGATAAATCTAATTTACAATATTATTTACTCTTTAAAAAATTCAATAAATGCAATTAGAGAGAAAAGAATGGGTTCTCTTAGCTTAAATATTTAATGTAGTCTATGAAGGAGTAACTTTATTGAGTGGTTTGCACAAAGAATCTAAAGACAGCTGACAGCCAGTAAATAAGCTGCTAAAAGAACAGTGCACTGATGTACAATTTTGTAGTATAATCTGGATCTTTACCTCTGTTCAGAGAGAAGAGCTGACCTTAGAAACTCTCTCCCATAACCTACAAATAGTTCACTACAAGCTTGGAGAGAAGCAAGGAGATTCTTTACATTTAGTTCCTCTTCATGATTCTCCAGAGAGTAAAATGGAGTGATATTATCTGACTTTATCCATTATCAAGACCTTCCCAAGACAATACATTAATGCCACCTTCCGATGGGTTTTGGTGGCAGATTTTCTCCTTTGTTTTTTTGTTTTTTATTCCTACAGAATAAAACAATTGTTTTGATTGATTAGATTGTTTCATTTATGGCGTTCCAACATAGCTTTGAACCTCTTCTATTTTCCGGTTTTTATCATTTTTCCTCTCATTATCATTTTCCATACCATTTTCTTCTTCTTCCTCCATAAAGAAAAGAGTGTGGAAGAGGGAAAAATGACAAAAAACAGGAAAATAGAAGTTCAAAAATAAGCCGGAATGCCATGAATGAACTGTTTTCTTCTCCTTCCTCCATAAAAGGAGAAGCATGGTGGCTCAGTCGTTAAAATGCTTGGCTTGTCAGCTGGAAATCTGGCATCCAGGTTTGAGACCTGAGTTCCAGGTGATGGGTTGAATTCCCATCCTTGCCCCATCTTCTGTCAAACTAGCAGTTCAAAAGCATGCAAAGGTAAATATATGCCACTTCAGTGGAAAGGTAACAGCAGTCCATGGTGTCATACTTGCCACATGACCCAGAGATGTTTTCAGACAGTGCTGACTCAATGGCCTTGGAAAAAAGATGATGACCTCCCCCTATAGCAATAACTAGTGGACTAAAATTCACAGGGACTCCTTTACTTCTTTTTTCTTCCATAAGAAAAAATGTTTTGCCTGCTCTCCTCTACATCTTCTAGGAAACATCTAATGTTGTCTCCTTGGAACTCTTATTCATTGGGTCATATATCCTGGTTCCTAAAGTCTTCCACAGGTCCCACTACTCATTTGTTGAAGATAGTGGATAATCATTTGTTTTCATAATGAAGTTTCACTGCCACTTGCCCAGTCCTGAGATAGGGTTGAAACTGGTCCAAGTTGTTCTGCCTTGAAAAATAAGGTGTTGGGGTCCAATTCAGGTTATTTCCTATAACTTTACAACTCAAGTTTCCAAGAATCTATCTTGCCAATAAATTCTGTCCAGGAGAGTCAGATTTCCCCCTTAGAAATGTGAATGAGATGGAAGTACAAAATCTGGCCTTCTTGGTCAAAACTTTCCTCCTCTGCAGCTGCCTGCTTTATCCCACTACTTTTGTCATTCTGGAAGAAGGTTGAAGCAATGTTCCTCCAAAGAATCTTCAGGAAAAAGGGTATTACTACACTGGAAGTCACTATCAAGTCAGTGGAGATTGTTAGTTTAGGAAGATGGGAATGTTTTAGATTCCTGTCACTGCTTCTCATTTGCTTTTTATTGTGCTGCTTAAAGCATTTATTTATTCTTATTAAACGCTTACATAATAAATATGGAAGATAACATTCTGTATTATTATTGTTTTTATTATTATACACTTTATTCATTAAACATGAAACTCAGTCAACTGAACATTTAAAATGTGTCACATTATTGACTGG
>JAEANM010026890.1:0-10648 GCA_017656035.1 Myanophis thanlyinensis | reverse complement strand
CAGAATTCCTGAGCCAGCATGGCTGGCTCAGGAATTCTGGGAGTTGAAGTCCACGAATCATGAAGAAGCCATAATTGCCCACCCCTGCATTAAGGCATCCTTGTTTCACTCTGATGATGTGTCCTCCCAACTCTCCAAGAGCCAGTTTGGCCTAGTGATTAAAACATCAGGTTAGAAACCAGGAGATTGTGAATTCTAGTCCTATTGTAGCTGGGTGACTTTGATCCAGTCATTCTCTCTTGGCCCAACCCACCTGACAGGGTTGTTCTGGGGAAGGGAGGAGGAGGAGGAGGAGGAAAGTATATTGGATATGTTTGCCACCTTATTTTAAAAAATAATAACGGTGGGGTACAATCAAAACAACACATAAATAAAAGCACTAAAATGACTGATTTACCATTTCTATTCTTTTGAATTTTCATGAAAACCTATGAAATTGTGTTTTTTTTTACACCTATTATTCAACTGCACTCTGCCCTTGCTCCCCTTTCAGGAAATTGAAAAGTTTATGCCCATGACTGGGAAATAGAGCTTAGATTTGGCTTATTTGAAAGAGGCTTAGCTGAATATATTTATACACTCATTCGCACACAATCACACATTGGTGTTCTGAGTGTAATGTTTTATTTTAACTCTGCTTTGCTTTAAATCATGAAGACACCCAAACAAATGGCTGCTTTCCCCCTTTTTTCCCTTTAAAAGAAGTGACAGCTCGAGTTAGATATACGAAGTAAGCCTTAATTATCTCATTCCATGAGACCAAGGGTCATTTCACACAACTCCCCGTGTTGTGTCAGGGGGTCAGTGCGTATCACCTCATTTGCTCTGAAAAGACAATGTGCAACTGTTGGTGTTAAAAGTATCACCCATGGCTTATATAAGACAAAATTGAAATTTAAAAAAAAAATAAAAAACTGCTAGCAAACCCCTCCCCAGTCATTAGCTGCTCAGAGGCCAGATGTGGTGGAGGAAGTGTTGGATCACCAGATGCAGACTTCAGGCTTCACAGTCTGTAGGGTCTTCAGATGCTGTTGGCATCACAACTTTTTTTTTTAATTTGCCAAACTACATCCCAAGAGACAAGGGGATGTTGCTGAGGAAGCATCCCTTATTCCTGGTGTAAAGCAAAGACAGAGGACCCTTCTGGCAAAATCAACATGCCGAACTGCACTGGTGGCCTATTAGGGCACCCAACTCTTCAGGAAAAAAGAAAGAGGAAAAACAGCCCTAGAGTAGGTGAGGAAAGAATAAATTAGGGCAGGGATGGGCAATTACGGCTCCTTCATGACTCGTGGACTTCAATTCCCAGAATTCCTGAGCCAGCCATGCGGGCTCAGGAATTCTGGGAGTTGAAGTCCACGAATCATGAAGGAGCTGTAATTGCCCACCCCTGGGTTAGAGGATGTAATTAAGTGAATGAAAAATTTAAATATAGTTAAATAGCTGAAAAATGGGACTAGTAAAGAAATAGCGGCCTGGTTATTTGTGGCCATTGGGGATAATAACTGAAAATGTTCTCTCTCTTTTTTTTGCAGTACCATTCATTTCTAACATAGGATTACCAATGGACCAAAAACATGATTTTTTAAATTTCATAATGTAGTTTCTTCCCTTTAAAAAACTGGCAGCTCTCCATTTTTATAGTATTCTTTCTTATCCACTTTGTCTGAATAGATAGCTTATGTCCTCTCTTAAAAACATAATGTCTTCTTCAAGTTACCTTCAGATGCTGATGCTACATGGGAAATATCTGGGTAGTTTTCTTGGTAGAAATACTGAAGTTGGTTGCCGGAGTCACTTCCTGATGTGTTCTATCAACTTTATTGTCTCCTTTACCAATGTGGAATTTGCTGGGAGCTTTATCCTAGTATCTGGATGTTTAAAAATCATCAGGAACCTATTCATCTAAAAAGTTGTCTATACTAGATTAGGTGGCAAATGTAAATGGTTATTGGACATTGTTAAAGAAAATTTAAGAAATGTTAGTTTGAAATCAGTTCCCAAGGCAAAGACATGGGGCTACTTTAAACTCTTTGTTTCAGTAGGCCTGGGTTTGAACTGAACCAACTGATTTGTGACAAAGCAGAACAAGTTTTGCCATCCTCTTGTTTTTATTTACAGTTCTATATAGAAGCTCTAGCCATACAAGATTCTTTTCTGTTTGTCATTCTGTTTATAATAATGTGAGCAGTGCAGATTCTGAATGGCATCACTGAATTGTTATGCATTTTAACATTTTGCTTTTTTTCTCTTGCAGTGGTGGTATTTTGCTCAATGGGTTGTTGCAAATAAAATATCTTTTAGATACGCATTTGGCAGCTCAGGAAATCAGTTTGTTTAAACTTTTTTTCTTGTCAGGATGAATTTAAGGAGGAGAACTCATTATTTTCAGTTTTTAGGAAAAAATTGTTGATGCAGAGCACTAATTAGCTCTTATCTATAATAGTAATCATTTTGGCACTTACTTGAATGTTAATTTAATGTAATATATATTAATGCAGTATTTCTCAACCTTGTGAACTTTAAGATGTGTGGACCTCAACACCCACAGTTCCCCAGACAGCATGCTGGCTAGGGATTTATGAGAATTTTAGTCCGCACATGAAAGCTTACTGAAAGTTCAGCAAATATCACTGTTGATTGAGGTCCACAGGAAATGGTGAATTTTGCTGATCTGAAAAAAAAAATTAAGCATTGTCAGACCTGGTTGTCCTTGGATGAGGATACACCAGGAAATCACACATTCATAGATAAGCTGGAAAGTTCAAAAAACATCAGGGATGGGGAGGGCAGAGGGAATAGCGCAAACCCACTTCCTATTTTTGACAAAAAAAAAAAACAAAACTTTGCAGTTTATATTTCACAGAACTATCCAAAGGATTATCTTTCTAACACCCAACCATGGAAGTGTTTTGTAAGAAACAGGGTGCCTTTCTTTTTTTACAGATTACCACATAAGATTTCTCACCTCTTGCCCATCCAGCTCTCCATAACTGAAAAAGCCCTTATTATCATTATTAGCAGCCCCCCCCCCAGGTAAATCTTATGATTTTTCGAGAGAGTTATTAATTGAGAAAGTCACACTTTCCTGAACTGAATGTAGTTCAGTATTTTAGTCCCATTCAATAGTTTCAGGAGGATAACTAAACAGGTGTTCTGTACATATTTATACCGTTTAAAGGCCCATGGTGCTCGATCCATCTTTCTCCTTAATAAGTGTGAATGTATTGCAGTGGGTTATCATGCCTTGTTCTCTTGCATACGAATGAGTCCTATTTGAGTCTGGGTGAGATTTATGTCTGAGCATTTTCATGCCTGAATCACACATTAATTGGGTGTTTTTGCCCATATGTCAGGGAAGTGGCCTGAAGCTCATCACCAATCTTCAGGGCTCCCCCTGACCTCTCAACGCTTTCTTGCTCACTTTGCTGCTGGTTGCCTGGCAACTGAACAGCAGCATTCTATATCTGTGTACCTGCTGTCAGGATCACACTTTTCCAAAGGCCAGTGGTTTACACAAAGCGAATGGAAGAATTTCTCTCCCATTGTGATGGAGTGGAAGTGCAACTAAAGAGGCCACAATGCTGGCTGGTATGATGAGGAAAGGCGCGCACACAGTTCGCTATGAATGGCACATATACTTGAATGTTATTTGTTCCAACCCACTGCACGGAGAGCAGCTACTTGTGGAACTGCCAGAGTGAGCGCAGCCAGAAGTGATGCGGGCTCTTTGCCCCAGATTCTGTGCTACTATGGAAATAGGATTGCTTGGTTCTACACCCTTGCCAGTGAGTGTCTGAGTAACCACCTCATCCCAGGAGCCCTGTTCATCGTGACAGATGCTTTTGCTGCCCATGCATGACTAATTGAGAGAGCAGACATGGGAAGAGTGGTTTCCACTCCATAAGACATCAGGATGGGCTTTAATTATGCATCAGGATGTTTGGCAGTACTACTGCTTATCTCTCGTGAGTTCTGTGTTTCCCTTCATAGCTCTTGTCATCTGCTGCTTTCTCAATAGTCAGTTTATGATTTAACTCTTTCATTCATGCATTCACATAATGTACAAATTCTTTTCTTCTTCCTGACTGAAGCTTTTATTTCCCTGTTCCTTATAATCTTTGGTACTCAACGCTTAGGACAAAAATGTAGATGCTCCTTTGAGAAAATTGTTATTTCCTAAAGCAGCAGTGTTAATAATAAAATAAATAATATGATACTAAAATCCAAATTGGACATCTGGCTGACTATGCAATGAACCAGAACAGATGAGAAAAAAACTGGAGAAAATTGCAAAATATAAAGACCTGAAAATAGAAGTAGAATGACAGTAGAAAAATAAAGCAAAGATAATATCAACAGTAATAGGCACCTTGGGGGCAATCCAAAAATATCAGCAACACCACCTGAACACCATCAGCATTGACAAATTCACCATCAGATGCAAAAAACAGCTTTACTTACATCCCATGATGGTACCTCAAACACCTTCAAATCCACACTAAGCATCTGCCAAGCTGTGTAACCAAAGCAGTTATGGTGGGTCACACACACTAGACCAGATGTTTAGACCACATTTGGCTTTCCCACTGATTTGAGTCCTTCCCAAGGACTTGGGATAGGATGATGTTGATAGGCAGATGTTGCTGCCAGAGTAATAGTAGTAATGGTGATAATGTTCTTGAACGATTCTTCTCTTGATATTAACCTCTCTCAGCATGGCCAGGCCCACACATAGATAAATGTTCCAGCTCTGGAAAGAGGAAGCATTTAGGCTTCTTAATCTTCCCTGCAACTAGAGTTCCTGGTAGGGGAAATTATGTGCATTTTAATCCATCAAAACTGTAGGACAACAGGTCAGAGAAGGTAGTTCCATAGTATAAAAATAAAATGCAACTAAATTACAAAAAGATGTACTTTTTATTAACATGAATACCTAACTGGGACCTAATAAGAGCTGTAAAATGTATTTAATGTATCCAATTGTAGCCCATTAATTAAATGTAGCAGAAATGTTTGGGTTTTTTTAATTGGAAAGAATCACATTTAAGCTTTCTAAATAGAAGAGAGATCTTCAGGAGAGATGTTTAAAACATTTTTCTCCAACTTCATACTGCCCACAATTTCTGGAGGCTGCTAAATTGGAGAAAGCTCATCTGAATACTCCCTTTTCCACGAGCCTCTGAGAGACTATTCTGAAAAACCAAGCTTCAAGTGTAGTTGCATAAAAAATATGTACTGTCAATGGTGCATATTTTCAAGTTGAGGGACCACAGATTAATTTGCGGTAGGAATTTTAGGTATGACATGGGAAAAACTATTTGTTACCAAAAGACACTAAGCATATCATCCTAATAGTCTTGCTCTGTGTTTTATCACTTTTATGACTTCTATAACATTTTCTTTGTTATTTCATCTTACCTGTATATGTTCTGAATGATACACAAATTAATGTAATCATTTAATATTCAATTCTTTGGGCACCAAGGGATTTGCAGAGCACTTTACAAGATCAATCAGTAAATGAAGCAATATACCTATAAAACTATATCAGCCAGTATAATGAGAAAAGATTTCAATTTAAATATATAAATTTAACATTTAAGAGCATCTTTAAATCATGAAATTAATCCTTGATGAATGGCGTCCTATTCTGAATAAGTTACATCTTTTGCCAGTCTCAAATCATGCTCATCTTGTCAAACTTCTGACTAGGAGCTCTCATTTGGTTCCAAAAGCTTTATAGCATATGCAGTGAGAAGGGGATAGTTAAGTGTCATCTGCTTATGCTTTAATGTTTTAATCTAAGTTCTCAGGTGAACTCAGAGCAATATTTTCAGTTCAGTGCAACCATAGAGGTAAAAAATGAAATCAGAATGTTTTCTGGAACACTGAAGATAGTAAAAGATTCCAAGGACTTCTAATGGAAGAAATGTGCAGCTTTGTAGTTATGAATATAAATTAGAAGTACTGTATCTATCTTAGTAGCATATAAATGTCCTTCCATGGTGCTATTAAAATACTTGATACCTCCCGCTTTTCCATCCAAATAATAATTTTGAATTTAGAACATTTATAGAACTGATGAGGATATAAAGGGCACACCAAGTATCTGCATCTTGCTGCAACTGACCAAGAAGGAGGAATCAAAACCAGCCTCCAGTGCTACCTATCACCTATCCCTGCTTCTTCATCTTGTGTTTGTGATTGTAATATAAACCTGCAGAAACCTAGGTGACAAATTCAACATCATCACAAAAACCTGTATAAAGACCCTGGGGCATTGAAGCAGCTTAATGGCTTGTGAGAAAAGACAAAAAAAAACCCCACTCCAAGGCAAAGATTGGCATTAGTTCCTGCCAACAGGAAATTGAAAACTTGGAATATCCATTGTCATAAATTTCAAATGGAATGTGAGCTTTTGCTTCTGAAAAAAAGAAGTTGGACAATCCCCAATCATTTCATCTAAAATTACTGTAAGATTAGAAAATGTCTTGTTTGATTTGCAGATGTTACAGAAATGGCATGTGTGCTGGTATCTTTTATTTAGAGGCACCTAACCATTAGTCCAATCTCTGCTGCTACAGAGAATGCTATAGAGCCTGTTGTAAATTTTTACTATTTAAAAATGTGATGAAGAGTAGTGCTCTGTTCAAAATCAGCAGCCTATCACAAGCAGACAGTTGTCTCTAGACAGACTATAAAACAGTTATTTGTTCAAAGTCACAATACCTTTTTTCTCCTCTAGTCAGTGTAGCTCACAGTCAGGACAGATTTTTCCTGTGTTCCATGGATAATGTCAAAGAGGCTTGTGACCTCCATGATGAATTGCTAAGACTGTTTTGTGCTAGACACCTTTGATCTAGTATTGATTTGGCTAGGCTGCCTGTCTAATGGATAAAAATTGTCCTTTTTCTTTCCCCATCTTCAATATCTTCCCAAGAAGAGCAGTGAAGTGGCAAGTCTTTGTCCCTGCTTGCACAACACACTGAATAATAAGTCCTATGTGTTGAACTTAGACCATGTTACTAGTCAATAATTTAGTGTATCCCATGAAGCCCCCAAAATGCCTTATTTAAATTAATCATGGTTACACCTGCCTGTGAATAAAACATCTGGGTTGGTTGCAGTATTCTCATAATAAATTCTCATAAATTCTCATCTGGAGTTCCAGATAAACTCGATTATAACAGTATAAAATCAGATCTCTAAATCTCTGTAAGATGATGTATGATAAGGAACTGTTGCATGTTTATATTAGATTTCCTATGGAACTGAGTTTTTTCCTTTTGTTTCATTATGCATCTATTTCACTTTTTATAAAACCCATTCTTAATAACCAAGTCAATTGAATCACAGTCCCTGAATTTGAAGCATTATATGATTTCTTTTGAAGAGGAATTTTAGATGAATTGTTGGACTCTGGGATCTTCCATCTACTCTTTTTTCCTGCCATTTTATTATTTTAGATTTGTAGGCAAAGCAAAATGGTAAACTAGTAAAGACTGATTGTGTTCCTGGGAAAATGGCAACAGATCAAAACTCCAAAGAGCAAATGTTTATAACCTTTTCCAATTGTCGGCGTGTTATGGTCAAAAATAAAAAGGCTCTTAGGAGAGAAAATCTCTTGTGAGTTTTTGTAAGAGTCTGGTTTTCTTGCATGAGTTCTGGCTGGGGCACGTGCCTGGAATACAAATAGCCTGCCTGTTTAGGGTTTGCTGAGTAACTGTTCATCAGTTTTTCAGGCAATGCATGTATGAAGCAGGTTTCATCTTTCACTTTGCCTGACTGGACTTTGAAGAACTGGATTGACTGATACAAGTGTTACAGAGAATGTTAACTGAATATTTGTCTCTTTCTCGGATTTTGTACATGGATCCTATATGCAGAATGTGTGCCATATGCGTGTAAGGGATGCTGTATGCAATGCCAGTATTCCTACATAAAGTCCTTAGGCAAAATAAATGTGATTGGGTTAGGTAAAATATATTGGAAAAAGATAAACTTTTATTTAAAAAAATACCTGGACATGCTTTTGTCTTGCAGCAAGGATATGAAAAAACAATACGGAGAAAGTTGGAGAAAGCAATTGCAATGTAGGGCAGAGACAAGCAACCTTTAAGACATGTTTGGAATTTTGAGTGAATGGGGTTGGTTTTCCAAAATGGCTTTCATGGTGTTCAGGAAGACAGACAAGTAGTGATGTTCCTTACATCCCCTGGCACATCAGGACTTCCCTGT
This sequence comes from Myanophis thanlyinensis, assembly GCA_017656035.1. NCBI lineage: Eukaryota > Metazoa > Chordata > Lepidosauria > Squamata > Homalopsidae > Myanophis > Myanophis thanlyinensis. The sequence continues at coordinate 2,407 of JAEANM010026890.1, read as the reverse complement.
ATGAATGGCTATTATTTCTTTTTGTTTTCCTTTTGCATCTTAATATTGTTTTTTAACTGAATATTATTTTATACTTTTTAACATAGAGTTTGCATTTGAATTGAAGTGGTTTGCATTGTAAACCACTTCATACTAACAAGGACCTACAAAAGGTAGGAAGATAACAGAATTGTAGGCCACAGAAGGGACATCAACCAACTAACTTCTCATTTTCTACTATCTGGCCAGCCATGACTCACACTGTGTCTGCACATTTTCAACAAGCATAAGAACACCTACCCACATTTGAAGATCATGCTCTCTGCATCTGAGGAACTTTATCTCATAACTCATGTTCTAGAACAAGGTGTTAAATTTGAGGCCCCAGAGCCAGATCCAGCCCATAGGGTGCTTAGATCTGGCCTGCGGGGCTGCCCTGAAAACAGCAAAGGACCAGTCTGCGGTGCTTCTGCCAGCAAAAATGGAGCTTGGGAGGGCCATATGTGGCCCCTCCTCCAAGTTCTGTTTTCACCGGCAGAGGATTGAAGGAGGCCGTCACAGCTGGAAATGGAGCTCAGGAACCCGTTTTCTCTGGCTGAGTGCACGGGCCACCAAAGGCGCTTGCAACATGTGTAACATCAAATTGGCAATGCCTACCCTGGCCATGCCTACCCCAGCCCCCCAAGGTCATATACAACCCTGATGCGGCACTCAGTGAAAAGGAGTTTGGCACTCCTGTGCTAGAATGAAGGCTTTTTCTTATTTTACATTCCACAAAACTGTTGGCTATTATTGAAGATTCAGTGGTGTGTTTAGACAACATGACCAATTTAGCCAGCTTCTCTCCTGGAGTATTGATTTAGTCTCATGTATCACCAGTGCATAATAATTAATAATTTATTAAACTTGTATGCCACATGACTCTGAACAACTTTGAGTCATTCATAACAAAAAATTGCAATAAAATCAGTAGAACTAAAGATAAAAGGTGACAAGTGTGATTAACTCAATCAGTCTTGTAACAATGATTGAAGGAATCCTAGCTACTCTGAAGGAATCTAGACTACCACATCATGAAAGGAGGAGGTTATTGTGAAAGGAGTTCCATACTGATTTAAAAGTATGGAAATAGATGGATTTCAAGATTAATTGAACTGAATTACAATGTTCACAGAACAGACTTTATCTTGACTTAATTAAGTTGTCATGTAAACAGAGCCAGTATCAGATAAATGAGATATTACCTAGCAGCTGGATGTTTTAATGTCTTATACAGAAACATTTTCCTCCTGCTCTAGGAATTATATATTGTAAAATGGCATAAGCTAAACTAAATTTATCTATATAGTATAGTCTTGTTCACTTTTAGATTAACCTCTGTTCAAGCTATTTTAGCGTGAAGCATAATAAAATTCTAGGTAAATAAATATTACAATAAATTCACATGTGAATGAGCATTTACATCCATCCTTAGGAGCAAAACTTTATACAGTGCAAGTAATCCCCAAATCACAGCCATTTGTTTGGTGACCATTCGAAGTTAGAAGTGGTACTGAAAAAATGATTTATGACAGGTCCTTTAATGTACAACAGTTGCAGCATTTCCATTGTCAAAATTTGGGCAGTTGGCAACCAGCATACTGTATATTTATGAGATCATATGATCACCATTTGCAATATTCCCAGATGGTCTCTATCAAGCAAAGTCAATGGGGGAAACCACATTCACTTAATAACTGCAGTGATTCATTTAACAACCATGGCATAAAACCTCATAAAATAAAATGCGACTCCCTTCTCAGCCATCTTGCTTAGCAACAAAAATTCTGGTCCCAATTGTGGTTGTAAATCAAGGACTATCTATAGTTTCCCTTCTCAGTACCACTGACTGACAGTAAGCCTCTCCCAGCAAATCCACATAGCAAAGAGCAAGAAAAACCTGCTGTGCAGATTTCCGATATCAGGAAACTCACTGCTATTATTTTCTTTCTTTATGCCTTAACCTTGGCATGTTTTGCATAATTTTCGTTCCATACAAACTGATAAATCTTTTTTATTTTTAAGCCAGTTATTAAATCCTTGATGAGATGCTTCATGGTCTATCCTTTCTTCTCTGTTTTGATTTACTTACAGTTACCTTCTGTTCTTAAAGTGAAAGATTATTTGGTCTTTGATTGCTAGCCTTTGTCTTCATCCTCACTTCATTTTATTACTAATTTGCCCCAAATCTTTGGGTGGATTTCAGTTACCAAAAAATGTTTTTGGATATTAAAAATATTTAACATTTTTAAATATCACTAAAACATTTTAAAATAATTAGCATTTAATCATAGGTAAATAATTGCTTATATAAGAAATAGAAATACAAAAATTACATATTACTAGCTGATAACCTGGCATTGCCTGGGTATGTATGTATGTATGTATG
>JAEANM010026889.1:0-10648 GCA_017656035.1 Myanophis thanlyinensis | reverse complement strand
CAATTTGTTCAGTGAATATGTTGAAAAGTAGTATTTAAGTGTCACTTTCAAGTGTATATAATAAAAAATTTTCCTACGCTATTTTGTGGATAGCCCTCGTATATCAAGGTGCTGTATAAATACAGTTTGATGTTTGGAATATGTCAGCGTTCCGAGTAACGCACCCATTGCAAGTAGAACTCCATGCGGGGTGATTCCTCAAAGAACATGTTTATTGGATGCATCACATCGGCACAGCCGGTGAAAACCAACTCTAATATTTCCCGTGGTTTTCACCTAATTAAAAGAGTAAAATCCCCCCTCCCTGGTGTCACGCTCTAAACAAAAACACAATACAAAGACTGTGGACAGCACTACATAGGACACATAGGGTTGGATCCAGGAGCCCCAATGAATAGTTAAAAGACCTAATACCAGCTCAGCAATTTCATTCCCCACCAACAATCTTGGGGCAGAGCATATTCCAACAGAGTTGAGAAGCCATCAAAATTTTAGGTTTAAATTTAACAATGTTTTATATCTAAATTTACCCAGATTGAAAAAAATGAAAGAGAATGTTTAGAAACCTGGGACTCTAACCAAAGCATAATTTAAAAAAAAACCCGCTACATAGAGACTTAAACCTAGAGACTGGACTGCCCTCTGTCAGAAATGGTATAAGATCTGCTTGGGTGTGGGGATTGGACTAGATTTATTTGTTTATTTATATTTATAACAAGATTTATATACCACCCCCTCTCCCTAGGGACTCGGGGCAGTGTACAGCCAATAAAAACATACATAAACAATTTAAAAATCCAATTAAAATAATTAAATGACGGCTGATCAGTTAAAAAACATTAATATTATAAAATTTAAGTTTAAAAATCAATTAAAAATAATATTAAACAATTTAAATTTAAGATAGATCAATAGTTTAAATATAAGATTAAAATTAAAATTAAAATTTAGCTTAAAATGATGACCTACAAGGTCCCTTCCAACTCTGTATCTGTATCTATCCAGGGAGGCACCAAAAAATATTGTCAAAGACTTCCTAAAGGTGCTTTTTCAAAAATCAACTGGACTTTTCCTTGAAGATGTTTCGCTTCAATTTCCAAGAAGCTTCTTTGGTTCTGACTCTAGAAGCCTGTCAATCTTCAAGGAAAAAACAAACACCTTTGGGACAATCGACCTGGATGAGTGAGACTCTCCATAGACATTTACCAAAGACTTCATTCATGTGTAAAGTAACTGCTGCCAAAGGATTCCCTCCACCCAAGCCACAAATGCCACAGAAGAAAGACAGATAACATCGTTGCTAACCAATCAATCTCATTTCCTTGTCTTTTGTACTCTTGATGTTGCCAACCAGGGGCAATCACATGTTTTCAATCTCAACACCTACGGTACCTCAAACCACACCACATGTCACCCTTAAGCTACATCAGTGGTGACGAACCTATGGCACGAGTACCAGAGGTGGCACTCAGAGCCCTCTCTGTGGGCACATGCCATTGCCGCAGTTCAGCTCCACCACGTTTCTCCGTGGCGTTTCTTGCTGTCGTTTGCAGGGAAACTTCTGTTTTCCTGCAAACCACGAAACAGAGGCTCGCGAAAGAGAAAGATCTCGCCTCTTGCAGAGCTGTTGGTGTTGTGATGTGTGCCTCCCACCGGCCAGCTGGTGTTCAGGTCTCTGGTGCGTGTACGCATGTGTGCACCTTGTAGTTTGGGCACCTGGTCTTTAAAAGGTTTGCCATCGCTGAGCTATATATATCATCTCCTATCACAATTTCAGTCTTTTTCTGTCCACCTCGCCTCACCAGCTGGCTTGTTGTAAGGACTGTCACAGGAAACTCTGCTATTCTGTTATTCTGATCTTGTACTGTAATTTTTCAGCAATACAGCTACCCTTTGAGTTACTGCTGTAATTGAGCCTAGTGTTACAGACATAAGTCACAATGGTCATAAAGCAGGCCATTCCACAACTGGATCCAATTTTACCACCTTTGTTGTGGCAGTCATTAAAGCAAACCCACTGTACACTATAGGGCATTTTTTTCTGATTGGAAGTAAATGTTTGTTTCCAGCAAAAACATCCTAAATCATAGTCACATGACTGTGGGACACTGCAAATAGCCCGGAATGGTGTAGGGCAGGGGTGTCAAACTCAATTTCATTGAGGGCCGCATCAGGTTTGTTTGGCTTCAGGGAGGGGGGGCATGATGGATGTGGTCAGCTTGCCATCACTCAAGTCACGGGCACGTGTGATGGCTCGAGAGCTCTGCCAGCAAAAATGGGCTCCTGAGTTCCGTTTTTGGCTGCAACGGTTTCCTGCAACTCCATTTCCGCTGGCAGATGCATCATGGGCCGGTCCTTCACTGTTTCCAGAGCAACCCTGAAGGCCAGATCTAAGCATTCTGCTGGCTGGATCCAGCCCACAGGCCTTGAGTTTGACCCCCCTGTTGTAGGGCCTCCTGCTTGAGGCTAGAAGACCTCCAAAGTCCCTTCCTACTCTGTTTATTCCGCAATTCTGTAAATGTTGGATCCCCTGGATTTCTGATCTACAGGATTCCTTTTCAGGGAACATATCCAATACATCTGGTGTGCAGGGAGTTTTGGCATCCACAGCATGACCCTAAACATCTTTATCCCCAAAGGTGCCCAGTAAAACACACTTAATTCCCCCTCAGAGAGAGTGTTCTGTGGGTGGGTGCGGGAAATAATTCAGTTTTATAGAACAATTTTGCATCTTGCTATGTACTGAGAGCTCTGGCTTGTCAGAAATTATGGCTGAGAAGATTTCTCCTGATGCTTTTTTCCCCCAACACTTAGGGCCGTTATTCCTTTATCGGATCTTCTTGCTGATCCCTGGCATCATGTTCCTGGTGGGGCTGGGAATGCTGTGGGACTGGCTGATCAAAGCCCGCGGTCGCATGGGGGCCTCTGAGGAAGAGCAGGCCGCTAACCAACTGATCCAACATGTCCTCCCACCATTGGATACAACTACCCGCCTGTGACTGAAACTCCGCCTTTCTATCCCGTTCACTAAAGAGGTGACACCAAATGTTTGCCCTCAATCTACGGCTTGTAAATATCTCTTGACTGTTGTCCTGCTCAGATCCTGGTTTATGGTTCATTTGTTTCAGAGGTTGTAATTAATAAAGAGTTTTAAACCAAACTGATTTTGAGACTGGATAGAAACTGCTTGTTTGATGTTTGGTGCTTGGGTTATTTGATGCAGGGCTATTGGTGTCACCCCAGATTGGGTTCGTAGTAACTGAAGGCCAAACTGTCTTAGTATCCACAAGGAGGAGATAGCAGGATCTTTCAGTAAAGTAGTAATCCAGATTAAAGTATCTTTGACCAATAACAGTTGAGGATCTGTTGAACACAATCAGAGGAAGAGCTCCAAGATTCAGGTGACCCCCTCCCTCTGCTGTATTTTAGGAGGGCCATGAAGACCTGGGCCTTGACTCAGGTTTTTGTCAAGGAAGAACAATGTCCCTTTCGGATTCTGTGGCTTTGTATCTTTTTCATTCCTCTTTGGGATTCTTTTATTTATTTATTGGGTCACCCTTGCTATCTTCTCCATATCTGACCATTATTACATTCTTTTCCTTGTTTTTACTTGTAAACAGTCCATAGCTATTGGGAGTTGGGTGACATATAAATATAATAAATAAAAAGGTTTTTTTTTTTTAAGCAAATCAGCCAATCTGGTATTTAGGTTGACCCTAAATTACCTGAAAACCAATAGCATCACGAGGAGGAAAATGATTGGTGTAAATCAATATTTCTCAATGTTGACAACTCTAAGTCTGAGATTAAAAATGCTGACTGAGGAATTCTGGGAGTTGAAGTCCACACTCTTTAGAGTGGCTAAGGTTGAGAAACACTGCCCTAATAAAAACACCATCTAGGTCAGAGGTGTCACACTCGATTTCATTGAGGGCTGCATCAGGGTTGTATTTGACTTTGAGAGGCTGGGAGGCATGGCCAGGGGCCATGATCAGCTTGGCCTCACTCGTCAAGGCTCTGTTTTCACCTGTGACAGCCTCCTGCAGCCCTCTGCCAGCAAAAACAGAGCCCAGGTGGGCTGTACATGGCCTCCCTGAGCTCCATTTTCACTGACAAAGGGCTGCAGGAGGCTGTTGTGGCTGAAAACAGAGCCTGGGAGGGCTGCACACAACCCTCCTGAGCTCCATTTTCGCTGGTAGAGGCCCCACAGGTTGGTCCTTCGCTGTCTCCAGAGCGGCCCCACAGACCAGATATAAGCATCCCATACAGGCCAGATCTGGCCCACAGGCCTTAAGTTTGACACCCTAATCTAGGTCCTATTGCTAGATATCCACTCTGAAAAGCAGTTCCAGGTGGGACTGGGATTTGGCTGACAGCTTACATTAAGCAATAAACAAATTGATTTGATGTAGAGATTCGTAGTAACTAAAACAACTGAAAGTTGAGTGCCCATTGATCCAATGGATGTCCAACATCAAATAGAAATAGCAATAGCAGCAGCACTTAGGTGTATATACTGCTTCATAGTGTTTACAGCCCTCTCTAAGTGGTTTACAGAGTCAGCATATGGCCCCCAACAATTTTTACCAACGTCCAAAGTATGGAAGGCTGAGTCAACTTTGACTCAAGCAGAATCGAACTGTTGGAATTGCAGAATCGAGCCTGCAATACTGCATTCTAACCACTGCGCCACCACAGCTTTTCCAGATTTAGGAGCCCAACCAATTCTCCATTCCCGGTACAGCTATTGTTTATGGATGCCAAAAGCATTGAGCATTGTAGATAAGCAGAGAAATGCATAAAATAGGAATGCAGTGACTTGCCCAGTGAAAGCAATATTTTAAATATGATGGCTGAGGGTAGGAAAGAAGAGATTGGTGGATCCTAACTTTCCCTGGAGTGATATTAGGAAGTTAGGCAGAAGACTACTGGAGCATGCATCACAAACCAAGGCATTTATTGGCACAAACCAAAATATCCAAAGATTTAGTCTTTGCATAATGTGTCCAAAATACGACAATCCAAGCCTGGTCACTTTTGAGTGAGAAGTCTGGATTGATTTGTTTGATGATCCATATCTTTGTATTTGCAGGAATCTTCTCCAAATTCAAGAGAGTCAATATGCTTTCTATCCTAGTTCCTTAAAGTGTAGTTCTAAAGTCTTTGTTAAGCATTCTTTACTAAAAAAAAATACTAGAGTATAGTGTAGTGGAACAGAACAGAACAAAATAAAATTCTTTATTAGCCAGGTGTGATTGGACATGCAAGGAATTTGCCTCTAGTGCATAAGCAACAAGTGATCATAATCCTAAAATACAATCATTATAAATCATAAGATACAACACTCAGTGATAGTCATAGCATACAAAATAAGCAATCAACATAAATCATAGTAGGATACTAAATAAAGGCAATCCACATAAGATACAAGCAACAAAGTTATAGTCATAAAATGCTAAAAAAAAATAGGTAATAGGAAAGATGAGAAGGATAATAGTAATACGTCCCTACTAGGCAGTTTGACATCCCAGGATATAAGACAGTGTTGTGGGAATTAGTTGTTTAGCAGAGTGATGGCATGGGGGGAAACAATTATTCTTGCATCTAGTTGTTTTGGCATGCAATGCCCTATAGCATTATAGGGTGATGAGGAAAACCATCACTTGTTGCAGATACAAACACAACCCACTATCTGAATATTTGAACATCTCTAACCCTAAGGCCTTCCCAACCAAGGGCAGGAAGTACGGTTTGCCTTCATTGTTTTTGCCTGCAGTGGAACACATTGAAAGCAGGTAGAAAATTTGCACCACAGGTGGGCAGAGGCAACCTCTATCCTCACAACTGTCAATGGGTCGAGGAAATGAAACAGGTGGGGAATAGAAGGTCAAGTTGAAAGCTACACTTCAACTACAATAGTTGTGCTGAGAACATCCATCCATTCATGGATCACGATAGTCAAGTCAGACCAGTTTTGAATCTTCAAGCAATTGCTTGGAAACAGGGAATAGAATCGACTTTGTTTTAAAACAGCCGTCCTAACACACCTCGATGTTTTCAACTTTCACCAGGCTGTTCTTAGGCTACACCCTGAGCTAAGATCTCAAAGCTCCAGGTCCCACACCGAGAGGGGGTAGCTGCTTTGAGTGCTGAGAAAGGGCAGCAGCTCTTCGTGGAAGCAAGCTTGGAAGGTGTAGAGGTGGGTCATGCTGCTGCTGTTGTAAAAAGAGAGCTGCCCTCCTTCAAAGTCAAGGTAGACCCCGACTTTTTCCATCCTCCCGCAGACCGAGAGGGGCATACGGGGATCACTCAGAGCTTGGTACTCTCCCGCTTTCAGCTCAATAGCCCACACCCCTTCCTTGGGTAGAAAGTTCAGCTGCTTTTTACGCTTCACAGACTTTTTGGCTGTCCCCACTATCCAACCGGGACTGTCCCCAACTTGTATCTCCCAGTAGAAACGCCCAGTGGTGATGCCCTTCCGTCCCACCACACACGGGGTGGAGGTGAAGCGCTCCAGCTTTCGTCGCCAGAAACGTCGGCCAGGACTGAACTTGACCCCAGTGGCTTCTTCCACAAGGATCAAGCTGGGATGAGCGGAGTTGCAATCCAAAGTGATGCTTGCAGGGACTGGAGAGGGAAGACAGAAAGAATTCAGAATGAACAAGAGCAGACTTACGCAGCAGGCTATTGCAAGAGTATAAACTGGTCCAGAAAAAAATTAGACACAAGTGAATGTAATATTAGCCAGCTGTTAATAAAGCTACTGCCATCCTCAATATGTCTGAAGCTTCCTTTCTCTCTTTTAGCCCAAATTACATTATGGTGTAATTATATCTAATGGGGCAGAGGTTGGATTCAGCCGGTTTGTACCGGTTTGGGCAAACCGGTTGTTAAAATTCTGCCCAGATCAGCGAACCGGCTAATCACACCACTGGCTGGCCCTGCCCCTGCCCATTTATCATCCTTTTCTCGGGTTGTTTTCAGCCATTTTCAGGCTTTTTTCAGGCCATTTTGAATTTCAGTAGTAGTAAATAAATAGAGAGGAAAATTGAATCAAAGGCCTCAACAAGGTACAATTTCCCTCTCTATTTATTTATTGCTACTGAAAATCCAAAATGGCCTGAAAATGACCAGAAAAATGGCCTAGAAATGGCTGATAAATGGCCTGAAAAAATGGGCCAAACAATAGCCAAAAATGGCCTGAAAACAACCTGAAAACAGCCTGAAAAATGCCCCCAAAACAGCCCATAAAAGTCAAAAACTGCCCAAAAAACAGCCCAGAAAATGGCCCAGAAATGGCTGAAAAACAGTCTGAAAAATGAAGATTTCAAATCTTCAATTACCTCTCTTGAAGCTGTATTACGATCTGGATTTGAAAGGGAAGAGGAACTTGTAGCTTGTGTGGGCACACACTTCAGACCTCTCAATACCTCACATCCATTGTCCTTTTTCTTGCCCCACTGCACAAATCTTTTAAACATTTGCTGGCAAACAAAAAGTGAGCCTTCACCCCAAAGCATATTCCCCCTTCTGAATTTGAATTATTACGCAACCATATGAAATAGTATAAAATTGGTATAGATAGTCCTCAACTTACAACAGTTCATTTTGCGACCATTCAAAGTTACAACATCATTAAAAATGTGACCTATGACCATTTTTTGCACTTACAACTGTTCTAGCATCCCCATGATCACATGATCTACATTCGGATGCTTGACAACTGACTTACATTTATGGTGGTCGCAGTGTCTTAAGAGTCACACAATCTGCCTTTTGCGACCTTCTAGCAAGCAAAGTCAATGGGTAAACCAAATCCACTTAACAACTGGGTTACTAATTTAACAACTGCAGTGATTCATTTAAAGAATGTGGCAAGAAAAGTCACAAAATGGGGCAAAACTCACTTAACAAATTTCTCACCTAACAAAATAAAATTTGGGCTAAACTATGGTCGTAAGTTGAGGACAACCTGTAGATTTGGTCTAAAAACCTCAACTCACCTGGATGTACCGCACCCAGGAGCTCCTTCCAGGCGTAGAATTGCAGAGGTCCTTTAAACTCACCCAAGTTCAAATCTACAGCCACCACTCCATCTTCATCCTCTTCCTTCTCCTCCTCTTCTTCCTCTTCTTCTTCCTGATCTTCCTCCTCATCAACGTCTTCATCAATCTCATTTTCACACTCATCTATGTCTTCACTGCTGGCCCCCAGGCCATCTTCTCCTACCAGTTCAGCATCTAGTTCAGGTTCATCCGGAGCTCCTTGTTCCTTACGGAGTCTGTAGGAGAAGAGCATCCCAAGGACCAGCCATTTTAGAATAAGCTGCCCCAGTAGCAATAGCAATACCACTTAGACATGTATATCACTTTGCAGTGCTTTATAGCCCTCTCTAAGTGGTTTACAGAATGAGCATATGGCCCACAAACAATCTGGGTCCTCAGTTTACCCACCTCAGAAGGATGGAAGTCTGAGTCAACCTTGAGCATGGTAGGATTTGAACTGCCAAATTGCAGTCAGCCTGCAGTCAGCAGAAATAGCCTGCAGTACCGCATTCTAACCACTGCGCCATCACGGCTCTATCAAAACTAGAGGAATCACATCTGGGTCCTTCAGAAAGATATCTGAGCACTTCTGATTAAAAAAGAATGATGCTGCCTTTTTTTTTCTTTCACCTCTTTAATGGATATTATGCAATAAGGAAAAATAGCATGGAAAATATTTATATGAAAATGGGAGGATTACAATTGGAAGGCCATTTACACCTGGGGCATCTCCTGCTCCATAAATCAGGTTTTATTAGAAGCACCAATGCATTTTTTTTAAAATAATCACAGCAAAGAACAGCACAAGGCCAATATAGGATGACTACCAAAAAAGTTAAGTAAGACCTGATTAATAGGATTAATACTCACAGGGAGTAGGATTAATACTAATAATAGGATTAATACTCCCAGGGAGTATTACAAAAACTCTGGTTACAAAAACCAGGTGATGGGCATACTGTTGCCAAGCAAATGCCCATGTCATCATCAAAAGTGAAGACTCACTCAAGAAAATCTCCCCTTTTTCTTTTTGTAATGTAGAAAGTTAGCACCCACCCCTTTCCTAGAAGAATGAAATATTCTAGAAAATATTAAAAAGACAGAATATGTCCCCTAAAAGAGAAATAAAGGTCTCAAAGGAAACAAACTCAGCCTCAGCTCCCTGCTCCCAGGCTAATATTTTGGTGCCAGCCTATCTACAAGACAAAAGACCTTCACCCTCAGGACATAATAGGATTATCCCTCTACTCATCTAGCAACAGAGCTCACCACATGGCACCTGGGGAGATTGCATCACCCAGCAAGTGTCAGGTTTCCAAATTATGAAACCCAAATCTCCCAAAATAATCCAAAATCCATCTTCCAAAACAAAGTTCATTTATTTAGGTAATCATCAAATTGGCAAAGTCTGATGTAATTCTGCATCTGACACAAAAGTCACATTCTCCAATAGAATGAAATTCAACATTATCCGGTGTCTCCAAACTCCACCTTCTGCCATCTGCATGGACAGTCTTTGTTCCCATGGGAAAGAATGTCACCTAGCCAAAACAATCCTCACTATCTACCCCTCCCTCCACCCTAAGGAATTTGGAAATTCTGACAACAACCAATAAAATACATGCTCTTGCCACAGGAACAGGAAGCTCAAGGGTAAGGCCCAAGAGAGAGTATAAATACCTCTCGCTCTCAACCCCATGTGTGGAGCTGTACCAGGACTTCAAACCCCATGTGGTCATACCCATCAATAGACCATCTTTCCAATCAGCCTCCATGTTTCCAGTGTCTTTCTCCCCACTTGGAACTGAACCCAAATGGATATTTCTTCCAACCGTAGTTTTACAGAGATTTTAGAAGTGATTTGGGTAGGAGCCAAAGGGCCATTTCCCCTCCCAATTAAACTCTTTTCATGGCCAAACCAACCTTGCTTTGCCTCTACTCCCAAGAAGGAAGAGGAGTCAATTTTAGAATTGACAGAGGGTTTTTTTTTAACAGAAGTAAACAAGTATCCATCTTCCCTTCCGTATACTGAATGGAGCAGCTTCACCTACTCATTTTGGCAAATCCAGCAGCTTCTGAAAGGTGGAAGAGGAAGTCAGGCCTACCATGAGGAGGCAAACTAATGGACCCTGCGGGTTCATGCTTTTCTTCCTTTCATATATTTATTATATAGGTACTCTTGGATTTAACAACCATTCATTGAGAGACCAAATTTACAACAACTCTGAAAAGAGTGATTTACAACCAGTCCTCGCTTTTACAACCGTTGGTCGTGATCGAGATACAGGCGCTTGACAAACAGCCTGCATTTATGATAGTTGCCGTGTTGGGGTCACATGGGGGCCATTTGTGACCTTTTAAACTGGCTTGGAGTAAACAAAGTCAATAGGGGAAGCTGGATTGGCTTAACGACTGCAGTGATTTACTTAACAACGGTGGGGGGGGGAAGGTGACATTTAACAACCACCTTACTTATCAAAGGAAATTTTGGTCCTTACTTTGGCTGTAATTTGATGATTATCTGTATAAGGAAAGAGAAGCACTACTTACCTCTCTAGCAATTCTTTTGCCTCCTGTGGGAGGGAGGGAGGGAGGGAAGGAAG
>JAEANM010026887.1:0-10649 GCA_017656035.1 Myanophis thanlyinensis | reverse complement strand
AGTTGTTGTTGATGTATTTTTTACCTGCTGTACACCGCCCCGAGTCCCTAGGGAGAGGGGGCGGTATATAAATTTAACAAATAAATAATAAATAAATAAAGGCTTATAATTACTCTGGTATTTTGAATTTCAACTGGAAATACATCACCTTATTCTGACTCAGTTTTCATTCCATTCCAAAGGCATCCAAATGTAGTTGTACCTGGATGAATTTGCCAGCCATTAGAATGAATTTAGTTTCCCAGTGCAACCTCTCCTCCCAACTCTGTATCAGAAGGATTGGACCTCTTCAGAACAGCTTGGAAAGAAGCCGCTATACAAATGAAAACCTGTCTTAGTGATTGGTATTCTACAATACCTTCTATACAATCTGCCAAATTCTCCTCTCAGATTTTAGTAAATGGATCATTCAAGTGATTATGCTTATTGCAGAATAGTAGTTATTTATTAAACCTAAGAGAACGGCAAACAAAATGTTGGGTGATGCCTTTATATTGCTATTAAAGCAAAAATTGTGTCAGAAACCCTGACTCTGGCTTAATAATTGTATATAACATAGGAATTATCTAGTTAATAAGTGGGAGCTTAATGATTGCCATACTTAGCAACTATTCAAAGTTATGACTATGCGGGATAAGTAATTTTATGACCAGTCCTCACATTTATGACCATTTAGCACCCCACAGTCAAGTAATTGACATTTAGGCACTTCACAACCAGCAGATGTTTATGACAAATTGCCATTTGTGCTCTTCACAGCCAGTGAGTCTTACGAGCTGAGTCAATAGAGAAGTCAGCAGTAAAATTTCAACTTGTCATTACATGATGTCTCACTTAATAGCCCACAGTAACTCACTTGACTGCAATGGAAGTAAATCTAAATTTGTTGTGATCCATGACATTTCACTTAGTTACCATTTTGCTTAGTGAATTGCCAGTCCCAATTATAGTCACTAAGTGAGGATTACCCATAAATATTTTTCTATCCTCAACCACTCTGCTGGAGCGTTACTTGTGGTGAGAGACAACAAAGAAAGCCTTGGGGAAGGGTCCTTAGAGCTCTCTAAGCTTGGTTGTTTTCTTGCAGATGTTTCATTTACCTATTTCATTAACTTAGTAACAGCATCAGTATTTTAAGGCATGGTTTGTTCTGTTTATAGACAAGTGTCCTGTCTTATTGGTATTGGTGGGGGTGTTCTTGATGGTTTCTTGATTAGTCTGTTATTTACAGAGTTGGTTGTTCCTTGATTGTTTACTGCTTGGTGTTAATCTCTCTTATCTGGATATTGAGTGATAAACCAGTGTTGTGGTTTTTTCACTTTTTGATTGTGTCACTTGGTGCTTATCTCTAGGTGCTTATTGATGCCTGATTTGTTTGACTACCAGGATTCTAGGAATTTTCTAGTGTTTTTTGGATTTAACTTGATCTAGGATGCTCAGTCTCCAAGATGAAATAAAGTTTAAAAAAAGCTTTTTGAGCTTTCACTGCCATTCATTAGTTACAATAGTCAAGACTATATTGGCAAGTCTTACACTACTTGTGCTTTTGCTGTCTTCTAGAGTGTTTCATTGCATAGAACTCTTTAGAAAACCAGGGATTAGCCAGAGGGCAGTCAGGAGTAATTGAGCCAGTATTCCATTCTATTTTTCTGTCCCAAATCTTAACAAGATTTCTTCTAAGCATTCAAGACTCCATGATGTTCCACAGTTGTCTAAAGATGGATCATCTTAGTGATTCAACTAGGGGGATGGCATGATGCCATAAAACCAAAATTTATGAACTTCTGACCATTAGAGAGGAAAATGTAGCCCCTTCCCAAGCTACCTTTCTTTGAAACGGTGGCATTTTAGTATAAAGCAGGACTGTCAAACTCCTGGCCCACAGGCCAGATGCGTCATGCACTGGCCATGCCCAGTTTAGTGAAGAAGGAAAAAATGTCCTGATACATTATGTAATGCTACTGTGACAACATGAGTTTGACACCCCTGGATAAAGCATAGGTTTGGGTAGTGACAGCTCACTTTATCAGATGTGTTGAAAAAGTGAGCTACATCTCATGAAAACTTATACCTTATGATAAAATTTATTTGTCATGAAAAGTGTCACTAGACTTTCTAATTATTTGTCCATTATAGATTAACATACTGTAGCTCTTCCACAATGCTTGTTATAGAAGCTATGGAATTTTGAGCTGGTCCTGCTAAGGACAAGAAAGTAGTTAGGCAATAAAAAGTATTATTGCTTTGAGAGATTTCTGTTACCAACTAATTTTAATATTATCTAATGTTAGCATAATAAAGCTGCCCATTATTACAAGTACTATTCCTTTGGCTGTTGCTTTATTTTCATCATGCCATTATGATTATTCATAATTAAATTAATCACAAATTTTTTCAAACACTCTAAGTAAAATCAAACAATTGTTATAAACTAGTTCGGCATAGCATACTGTATAAATACCAGCAATAATCCTTTAGCCATACCTCCATTTCTGCTGACAGTTTCATAGCTGCTTTATCTCAGTCTTTAAAGAATCAATTCTTGAAACGAACATTATAATACACATCATTTTGGCTACAAAAGTGCTTTTATGCATCCTTTTGGTATGAGGTACTTATTTTTCCTTCAACAATAAATGGAGACTTATTTTCTATAGTCTTCTATCAAGCTAAGTTGTCACTTTATTGCTGCTTTATTTTGTAAATTAGACAAAACATATAATTTGCATCTGGGACAATGTAATTATTTTCCTAAAAGAATGTAACTACTTGTGGGTCTAGCAAACTCATTCTAATTTACAATAGTGATAAGCTCTTTAAGGCTTAATGTACAAATAAAAACGGAACACACAGGTTTCTTTTTAAATGTTCTTTGAAATCTAAATCCTTTTGAGTAGTTCTGAGGAAAAAGAGATATAGGAAAGTTGAGCATTATTTATTGCAGAATTCTTATAAGGTTCAGAACTCTTTAGAAATTGCATTGCTCCAATATAATTGGAAAGTGAACCTGTTATGTAAGGTATTAATAAAAGTATGCTTTTTTAAAACTGGATATGGTGAG
Source organism: Myanophis thanlyinensis (assembly GCA_017656035.1). Taxonomy (NCBI): domain Eukaryota; kingdom Metazoa; phylum Chordata; class Lepidosauria; order Squamata; family Homalopsidae; genus Myanophis; species Myanophis thanlyinensis. The sequence continues at coordinate 7,588 of JAEANM010026887.1, read as the reverse complement.
TGAATGTAGAATTACTTTACGGTCAAAAATGGTAGGAAGAAATGGAAGATATTGGGATAGACTTGAGACTTTCATTTTTTTTCTTTTTTTCTATTTTGATTAAACAAGAAACTGTTAAATACTTAAGTGATCTTATCTTTTTCGGAATATTAAATACATTAAAGGACTAAATAAGGAAATCAGGAAATTGTTTCAGATTTAATTTGTGACTCATAAATTCCTGGTAGGTGCATTAATGTGGGTGTAATCCCCCTCACCCAAACCTGGAATTAGACTGTACTTCTCAACAAAGAGCAACCTTTCCCAATATTTCCTAAGTATAAAGCAAAGTTTCTATGAAATTCCACTCTATAATTTTACCCATTGCCTAATATAATCTATTACTCAGCTTCTTGACAACCAGATTTTTGAATGTATGAATTTTCAACCAGTGACATTACTACATATACAGATTTCCAGCTAGAAGAGTGAAAACAGGCGTTTTTATTCATTGATCAGGATAAGACAAATTACAAATTATGTCAAAGTGTCATTCAGATATCAACGCATAAAGAAATTATTTGATCTCCGCCCCCTTTTCTTTCGTTACCTACCCCGTCCCCAATCCAATATGCACATATCTGATGCATGTCACAAACGCACACCAGAACAAAAAAAATATTTTAATTAATCTTAATTGAACAGGAAAGGAGTCTCTTGCCCCCGCGGACAAGGCTCGTACGCCCCCGTTTACCAAATACTCAGTGGATCAGCAATCCCGTCAGATTCAATGGAATACTTCGACTAAAGATCTGCGAACCCGGAAATAGGGAGAGAAAATTTTGCCAACGCGGAATTCAGTCCTGGTCGAAATTCGAACCCAGTTAAGGAGCGGCTCGAATTGGGGAAGTAAACCATCCCATCCGCAATCCCTCTCACGCGAGAGCCCGACTCTTTTTTTGTGGAAACCGAAAGGCAAAGCTCTCCAAGCACGCGCTCATTCCGTTCTCCGAGCCCCCCCGCCCCTCTTTCGCCCGCGCGCCCTCAGATTCCAAGCCCGGTGCACGCGAGACTCTCCGGCAGCTTCCTTTTCCGCGCTGACTCCTCCCTCTCCTTCCCGCTCTGTCCCACGGCTGACATCACGCCCGGGGTTTCCATCGGATGAGGGAGGGGGAGGAGGCTGCGCTGAACTGCTACGGCGGCAGCGTGATGGCGGCGGCGGCGGCGGCGGCCGGGAGGACTTAAAGCAACGGCGACGCACGCCTGCTTACCTCAGGCATTTTTTTTAACCCATTCCTTCCTCTCCTCCCCCGCCTCTCTCTTTCGGAAGGAGTCGCGCTCCCTACCCCCTTCTTTTGGGGGCAAACCAAGCGAAAGGGCCGGGAAGAGGCAAGGAGAGGGTGAGGAGATCCAGGCCGGCCCGGGAGCGCCTCTTTCTCCGCCGCTTCTGCCCTTTTTTTTTTTTTTTTAAGGGCCCTGCTTCAGCGCTTTCCGCCGCTTCTTCGCCACGCTGTTCTTCCAGAGAGGCCCAGGCAGGCCTGGCGACGCTCAGGTAAGAGCGGCCCACTGAAGGAAGAAGCAGGAGACCGGGCAGTGTTGGGCTGACCCGTAGGCAGGCAGGGAAGATCGCAGGCCGACTTCCTTGCCTGGGGGTTGGGAAAAGGGAAGGCCGAGGGGAGGAAAAAGTACCAGGGAAGGCGGCAGTAAGGCTCCGTCCGACCTGAGTGAGCTTGGGAGCCGATTTGCGGCCTTCGGCCTGGAATGGGCGAGGGAGAGGAGGGACGGGGCCCAGTCGCGCTTTCGGGAGAAGGCCGGCCTTCAGGTGAGCATTCGGGGAGGTGCCTGCAGGGGGCCAGCGCTGGGCAGAAAAATTGTCACTTTTATTAGTCCCCCCTCCCGCCTGATGCGGCACCGCGGCCCTCGCTTTGTCCCCCCCCCTCCCACAGCGGCTCGGATGAGGCGACCACGCTGCTGCCCTGGCCTTGGGTCCGGCTTTTTTCATCTTCCCCCGCCATCTCCCTTTGTTTACCAGGCTGCGGCTGCGGAGAGAGAGAGAGGCGGTTGTGAGCGAGTCAAAAGAGGCTTTCGCAAGCGGGCGAGGGAATGGCGGGCGGGCCTCGGCCAGCTTTTGAGAAGGGAGAAAAAAAAATCCCGGTGACGGTTGTAGTTAAAAAAAAAAAAAAAAGAAGAAGGCGCCGTGTGCGGAGTCGTGAGAGACACCCACGACGCTCCGGGGGAACCGGAGGGAGGGGAGAAAGCCCATTTGTTTTGGCACCCACTAAATCCACGAGGCCCGCTCCTCATTGGCTGACAGGCTGGCGGTGAGGATGTCTATGCGCTGCCTTCCTACTGCTCTAAACGGTGGCCCCGCCTTTGCCTGGGTTTCCTAAAAAGAGGAGAGCGCGGGAGAGAGAGAGAGAGAGAAAAAAAAACCCGCACGAAACTCAGCTGGGTTGGTGCGTGCCAATAATGGGCTTTGGGCTCTGGTGTTCGTTTGTCTCGGTTCCAACGATGCGCCCAGTCTCTCGCTGTACTTGCGCAGGCGCTTGGAACTTTTCGTTAAAGCGGGCCTCACTCTAGCCTTAAAAACAGGCCAGTACTGAATTGTTAACGTTTTGTTATATATGCACCCTTTTTGTTATCCTAAAACTGTCTTTTCATCTCATGTATGAGTGGGTTAAAAAGGTGTGGTTCCCTTATTCTATATTCAAATGTCAAGTGCTGATAAATGAATACACACACACACCATATATGTACAATACCTGCCCATATAAACACACACACACATATATACACATGAGAATTAACAATACAATTCTGTATGTAATTTTTGTCATATTTTGACATACCAGCATGTATGTCCTGGTAAATTTATTTAAGACTGCAGGTAGTCCTCGACTTACGATCACAATTGAGCCCAAAGTTTCTTTTGTTAAGTGAAACAGTTGCTAAGTGAATTTGGCATCATTTTATGACTTTTTTGTCACATTTTTAAGCAAATCACTGCTGTTGCTTAGTTGATAACACCCTTAAGTGAATCTGGATTCCCTATTGACTTTACTTGTCAAATGGTCACAAAAGGTGATCACATAACTCCAGGACAATGCACCTCATAAATATGAACCAGTTGCCAAATGCCTGAATTTCAATCGCATGACAGAGTGCTGCAGTCGTCATACATGTGAAAAATGGCCAACAGTCACTTTTCAGTGCCATTGTAACTTTGAATACTTGCTAAACAAATTGCTGTAAGTCGAAGTCTGCCTGTATAGTATGTTATCTTTTGTAGAAACAGGTATAGGAAAAAAGAATACTTGTTCTTTTTCCTGTGTCATAGTTACTTGAATCACATCTAATGTTCAGATACTAGAGAAGTGCTATAGAATTAGTTTTTCAAAAAAGTAAGCTAGTCTCTCAACAATATTGATGATGCTTTTGTGGGTTTTTGTAAAAATTATTGAGGTAATGATTATTTGATATACAGCTTGTAATTGTAAGACAGTGTATTTTGTATAATGCAACCTATGTTCATACTATTATGAGAACCCAGAAAATTAAGTTGAACAAAATATGATTGTGCTGTATGAGCATGACTCTATTGTCAGAGTGGGTGAATTAATTAATTGATGGATTAAAATCCTATTTCTGTACATGTTCAGTGTGTTAAATAAATAGATAATGCTACTACAATATCTACAAAGTTGATTACATAAGCATTTTAATAGTTCTTTATTTTTTTAAAGGTAACTTATGCAAGAATCATGAACTGCTAAACACAGTGAAATATCTGAAGCACAAAGAAGAGAGCCTTCTAAAAAGACATTTTATATCCTGGTTACAGGCTGGGATAACTTTTATTTATATTTTTATCTTGGTGAATATTTACAATGAATGGGCACAGTGATGAAGAAAGCACAAGGAACACTAGCGGAGAATCAAGGTACATACTGGGATTCACTTTGATATAATCTTAATATTTTTGTATAACTAAGCTTTGAAAATTTACAGTTATTTTGAGATTTCAAGCTTTATGTATAAACTTAATGCTGGTAAAATTATTTAAAATTAATAAGACTGTGTTTACATCCCCTGTATACATTCTCCAGAAAGACTGTCCAAGTACAGTACATGCAAAATTATCTACACATCTGGTTGTACAGGCTAAATAATGTGGGAGACATTTTTGGTCCTACTATATAAAGCTGTATCTATGTCATGTCCTTTGTTTCTGACAGTGTGTTCTGTTTCAGTAACATTTCAGTAGTGTACATGTTATAATCCTGATTAAAAATGGAAACAAATTGTATTTCACTCAAATATACAAGGAGCAGACAATAGTTGAATGCTAAGAGAACTTTCAGCTATGACGATGGGCCAGGGCACTACATAAAGAAGAAATCTGAACCATCCTACTTTTTATACTTGTTAAACAGATAAAAGTTCGCAAATATATTGAAAATACATGTGCATGTGTTAGAAAAATACAAAAAACAATACACATTGAAGCTGCAATTCTGTATATACTTACCTAGGAGTAAAACCTATTGAGAGGATTTACTGCTGAAAAAGTTCTATAGAATTGCTAACAGCCTATTTCAGCTACTTGTTCAACTTTTTCTAATGATTTTGTTACTTTTCAAAAATATATGCAAGAGAAATGAAGATTGTTTTAAGAGATATCTTGACTAATATAGTACTTACAAAGTTTTCATAAGTACAGTTATAAATATGATATATTATGTAATAAGGAACAATTTATACATGTAGATTACCTGGTCTTGGGGAAAAAGTCAAATTTAAATGATTGTTTTATACCCTCTAGTCTGCAGATGAATCCAGTTTTAACTCAGTTGTGTTTACATATGATCCGAAAACAAACATGTTTGTTTTTTAACCTAACATATTAAACTATAGTTTTCAAGCTAGGTAAATATCTGAACACCATCATTTGTAACTTATTTAGCAACCAATGATTAAGGAATTCTTAACTTAATACAATGTACTGTATGAACCTAGCTGTTAGATTTATTACTCAATAAAGTGTATAAAATTCATTGTCCTAGGAGCCTCACATAATTTTACTGATCTTGAACTAGCCAGTGATACGGATTACTTTGATCAGGGCTCTTAAAAGCTAGATATAAGTAGTTTAATATAATCTATCTTTGTATTGGTTGTCCAGTTATTTCTACTGAATATAAAGTACAGTTGTACCTTGGTACTCATTGTTAATTGGTTACAGAAGGAATACCATTTTTTTCCCATAAGAAGTAATGCAGTCAGTCACAAGGCAACTGATACCAGGTTCTAGCATGTGTGTTGAGTGTGAAAAAACAATGAGTACAGACCAAAATGTTTGCAATAAAAATGCATCGAGTACCAAATTTGATGAGTTTCAAAACAGTTGAGTACCAAGGAACTACTGCATTACAATATCATACAACTGGAGATGTTATTTGCATAAGTTATTTATTGGTCATTTCACTCGTATATAAATTTTGCAGCTATTAACTATGCACCTTGCAATCAAAAATTAACTGAATCACAATATATGTTATATATTGCTTTTAAGAATTTGACAGTAAAAAGACATGTTTTTTTTTTATTTGAAACACTTCCAAGAGCAATTGTGACTTGATCCTTAGCTGTTCAGACATACATATCTATGTTTTAATTGTGGTAGGGTGTATGTGAATGTTGTCTAGAATGTTGTCTTCCCCCTTCTTAGTCTTGCACTTCTGGAGGCTTTAAGTGCCATATATCATGAGATGTGACAGCAGATTGATCACCTATAACAATTAAGAACTTTCAGATGTATTGATGGGAATCACTTTAATTGTCAGTGTGAATTCTTAGGGGTGAGCAAGAAGGGCAATAAATTTTCTTAAATAGAGTTGAGGTTATAAATAAAGAATATAGATGGCGCTAAATTTTTGATAAAATCAGTTAAAGCGTAGTCCCCAGTACCACAGTCTGAGACCTAGTGCCAGTGGGAACTGGGCCGTGCAAGTGGTGGATGAGCATGCACGCAGTTACATTTGTGTAAGAGCTGCGCAAAAGCAAGAAACCATCCCCTTCCCTCTCTACTGCAACAATCGGTAGTCCGGAGAGCCAGAAAGGTTGGGGACTGCTGCGTTAAAGGATATAGTTTGCAGCTATGCATATGACAAGATAATTCATAAATATGACTACATATGCTATAGAATTCTGAATAGGTCCTGTTTGTTGAAAATACAATAAATCCTTGATTTAGCAGACCATTATACAATGGACTTTATAGAATGGATCAATTTTTTTGCTGATTAATTTCATTTGTATAATAATGTTACACACAAATGATGTAAATTTTATATGTTTTATAAATTTTATATGTATTTACATGTGATCAAAATTAGATACTTGGCAACTAACATATTTATGAACGTCTCCTGGGGTCATACAACTTTCTGACAGACAAAATCAATGTGGAAGCCATTTATTTAACAGTCAGGTTACTAACTTAACAACTGAGGTGGTTCACTTAACAACTGTGGCAAGAAAGATTATAAAATGGGCCCAAATGTACTTAATTGTTTTGCTTAGCAACATAAATTTTGGACTCAATTGTGGTCATAAGTCGATAGCTATCAATAGGAATCCAAACTAAAGGAGCTGTAGAGAAAAGTAGATCGAGAAAGGATAGGAAGAAGGAGCAAGCACAAAGGCATACATAGCGGTTGCAAAATAATTGTAAAGAGCAACATAAAATTACACTTGTCCGTTGCTCGTCTACATTTTTATGCATGTTTTTTTCAAAGAAATATGTCACTTTATTGATGTATGGAATAAGAACAGTAAATAATCTGGTAAAATTTTCCCAGATTGAGTGAAGGTGGGGTTCAGTTACACAGATTTCAGCATTGGCCACATTGGCTAGGAGATTTTGAGAGATAATATGAGCAGCATTTCTCAGCCTTGATAACTTTAGGATTACTATTCTGCCTGGGGAATTCTGTGAGTTGAAATCCATATATCTCAAAGTTGCTAACATTGAGAAATACTGCCTTAGAGGATACCCAGTTTGGGGGACATTAATCTAGGGTTGTTCTGAAGTTATAAATTGTATGTAATAATCTCTGAGCACTAGGAGAGAGAGGGAGGGGAGAGGGATGGACAGTCAGTCACTCATTCACTCACTCACTTGCGGCCAATCGCTATTTTTCTGCCCAAACCACCTCACAGGGTATTTGTGGAAAAAATGGGCTGGAATATGTTTGCCACTATCATTTGACCATAAATAAATAGGTGCAATAGAAATCTAATAACTTAATTGTTTTAGAAACTAGTATAGCATACTGGGTAGCTCTTTCTGCTTATACATTGTTTATAATACAAATTATTAATGACCTTGCTAGTTTCAAATGTTTTTAAAATTCTACTGTTTGCATCTGAGGCTGATTAAACTGATTGGTGTTTGCTTTCCAGTTTTGCACTGAACAATCTTTATTAGCATGGTGTAACTAGTTATTTTCAACCAGAATAATGTTAAATAAAGTGGGGCAAAAAAGTATTTAGTCAGCCACCAATTGTGCAATTTCTCCCACTTAAAAAGATGAGAGAGGCCTGTAAT
>JAEANM010026886.1:0-10649 GCA_017656035.1 Myanophis thanlyinensis | reverse complement strand
ACCCACGGTTGCGTAAGCATTTCACTGCATATCGTACCATGTATGACTGTGTATGTGACCAATAAATTTGAAATTGACAATTGGATGGTTGGCAGTCAGCAGAATTAGCCTGCCATACTCCACTCTAACCACTGCATAAACCAGGGTTAGGTTCAGAACTACTTTTACTACTGGTGCCATTTCTCATCCATGCTCCATTTTCCAGGGAACTAATCTATATGTGTGGAGGAAATTTCCTGCTTCTCATGATCAGGAAATCTACATGTGTCCCAAAGCCAATTCACAACTTTGAGACTGAATCCTGAGTTCTCAAAAAGGCTGAAGCCTTCTGACACGGAAAAAAAATGCAGGGTAGTTTATTCATTGCATCATAGTGAGCTGAAACCAAGAAAGGGGAAGGAACCTTTGTACATTTACAAAGAGAGATGAATAATGTTGCAGTTGTGACACAGTAAACGGTAAAGGAGGTGCTGACTGAATGTCTGAGATGAAAGCACCCTACTGATCAATTATAAAGATGTACTGTAAGGCAATTTCAAAGTGTGTCTTGCTCTGTCAGTCAAGCTGCAAATGTTACAATATAACTCAGCCAGACTTGGATTAAAAGAAAACAAATGCACATAAACTACGTTAAAAGAATTTTTATAAAATTGTAGTACAATAAAAAGCTGTAATAAAATAATAGCATCGCCAAGTTTCCGAATTTACTCTGAATTTTCCACATCTAAAAAAAAAAGAGTAATTCCTTGAAAAAGGGATGCGTGTTTTGCATTTGGGATACATTAACTTTTAAATTGATGCAGTAGATCACAACACCAGCATACTAAAATCACAAAAAAAGGGACATGTATATGAGATATGGTTTAACAGCAGAGACTGGGTAGGTAGCAATGATTTATAAATAAATTATCTTTATTAAAAAAAATCATATTAAAAAGCTAACATCCACTTCTATCCTTATATTGCTTTTAACAGAATAACAGAGGACTTTGCAGATCTTCTAGTCCACCCCTTGCTCAAGCAGGAGAGCCTACACCCATGATGGCGAACCTATGGCATGGGTGCCACCGGTGGCATGCAGAGCCATCTTGCTGGGCACACAAGCTGTCAGTCAACTTACCTCCAGCTGAGCATGCACATGCTGCATGCACGATTGCAGAGACCCAGCTGGTCTCCGGGCCTCCGCTGTGCATGCACGTGATTGCAGCAGGAAATCCAGCTGGTCTTTGGCGCTCTCCTGTGCATGCACACATGATTGCTCATGTGTGTGTGTGAATGCCTGCTTTTGCACGTGCAGTGCACATCACTTCGACGGCCTCATTGAGGTGGCCTGGGGTGGAAATGTACAGCTGTGTATTATCAGTGTACTAATGAAAACTCACCCCAAAGCCACAGATGATCTCGCCCAGCGGCTTCACATAAATGTTGAACAGCAGGGGCGAGAGCACCAACCCCTGAGGCACCCCACATATTAGGGGCCTCGAGGCTGATCTCTGCCCCCCTGTCAACACAAATTGCAAGTGGCCAGAGAGGAAGGAGTAGAACCACCGTAACACAGTGCCCCCCACTCCTAACCCCCCAACCGCTGCAACAGGATACTGTGGTTGACAGTATCAAAAGCCGCTGAGAGATCTAATAAGACCAGGACAGAGGAATAACCCCTGTCCTGTGACTTCCAGAGATCATCAACCAATGTGACCAAGGCCGTCTCCATGCTGAAAACGGGCCTGAAGCCTGATTGGAGGGGATCCAGATATAATGTTTCATCCAGATGTTGAGGAAGTTGTCATGCCACCACCGTCTCAACAGCCTTCGCTAAGAAACGAAGGTTGGGGACCGGCCGATAGTTAGACAACAAGGCTGGGTCCAGGGACGACTTCTTGAAAAGAGGTCTCACCACCACCTCTTTTAAGGCAGCAGGCAAGAACCCCTCTCTCAAAGAGGCGTTAATAATCCCCTGGAACCAACCTTGTGTCACCTCCCGAGTGGCTGACACCAGCCAGGAGGGGCATGGATCTAATGAACATGTGGTGGCATTAAGGTTACCCAACAATCTGTCCACTTCATCTGGGGTCACAGGATCGAACTCAGCCCAGATGATCTCAGCCAAAACCAGCCCTGCCCCCCCATCCAGAGAAGCCCAGTCAGAGTCCAACCCTTCCCGAATCTGAGCAATTTTATCCCGCAGAAAACAAGAAAAATCTTTGGCCTGCCCCTGTAAGGGGTCCTCCCACTCCCTAACCTCAAGAAGGGAGCAGGTCACCCTAAAAAGGGCAGCCGAGCGGTTTTCTGTGGATGCAATAAGGGCAGAGAAGTGAGAATGCTTCGCCATCCTTATCGCCACTAAATACGTCCTAATATAGGATCACAGAAGTGTTTGGTCAGATTCGGAGTGGGTGAACAACTAACCGCTCTCTAGGCATTTTTTCCCATGTTTCATCTCCCTAAGCTCCCTGGTAAACCAGGGGGCCAACTGGGATCGACAACGGGTTAGAGGCTGCAAGGGCACAACCCGGTCAAGAGCCTCAGATGCCACCTTCTCCCAGGTGGCCACCAAGTCCCCAACAGGGTCGTGTGTGTGTGCCTCGGGATATGGCCCAAGCTCCGTCCGGAACCTTTCAGGATCCATCAGGCGCCTGGGGCAGAACCATTTCGTCAGCTCTACCTCCCTGTGATGAGGGGGTGTGGAATGGAGGTCGAGTCTGAGGAGTGAGTGATCTGACCATGACAGGGGCTCTATATAAAGGTCCCCTATGCCTAGATCACTCTGCCACTGATCAGAGACAAAAACTAGATCCAAGATGTGACCTCCCGTGTGAGTGGGGTCCCGAATTAATTGGGTCAGGCCCATGGCTGTCATGGAAGCCATGAACTCCTGAGCAACCCCAGAGGTCATGCCAGCTATGACCTCGAGGAGCTCAGGGAGGGCCAATGTCACATAGCAGGGAGCCAGATATGTGAGTAGTAGGCCCATCATGAGTTATGTTTGCAACTGCAATAGGCAATTGGCTAATTTAAATACAGGAAAAAATAAAAATATCGCCTAGGTGAAATACAAAATGTTATATATTAAAATTAAGAACATAAAATTTATTTATTATTTAAATATTACATGTCTTTCCCATCAGTTCATTTGTATTGTTTTAGGCAGGAAATGTTATTGAAGAATGGTATATGCACGATCCTGCATCATTGTATGCATTTTCTTACTAGAGTTAGGATTCCTTTGCCTCCAAAATTCCACAAGCCTTAAAATTCAATCGAAAGATAAATAGATGGGCACATACAGTATTTATTTTATTTATTTATTTACACAAATTTTTATACCGACCCTCCCAGGGGACTCGGGGCGGTGTACAGCCATTTAAAACAAGACACACAGAAAAGTTAAAATATAATTAAAAAGATTAAATCGATGGCCCAGATTATAAGAGTTAAAATTTTTAAAAATTAAAAATTTAGATAATTGAATTAAAAATTTTGCAACCCCATTAAGTGTTAGGCCAGACCAGCTTGCTGAAATAAATGGGTTTTTAATGCACGCCGGAAGGTCCGTAGGTCCACAATGGTCCGAATCTCTGGGGGCAGTTCTTTCTATAGGGAGGGTGCAGCCACAGCGAAGGCTCATACCCTCGGGGCGTCAGACAGCATCGTCCTGACAATGGAACCCCGAGGAGGCCTGCCCTGTGGGAATGTATCGGTTGGCTGGAGGCTGATTGTGGCAACAGGCGGTCCCGTAAGGACCTGGGTCCCAAGCCATGGAGCGCTTTAAAGGTAAGCACCAACACCTTGAATCGCACCCAAAAGGCCACAGGAAGTCAGTGCAGCTCGCGCAGGAGAGGTGTAACATGGAAGCTCCGAGGAGCTCCCGCGATTACCTGCGTGGCCTCATTCTGCACTAACTGCAGCCTCTGGATGCTCTTCAAGGAAAGCCCCATGTAGAGAGATTGGCGTAGTCAAGATGGGAGATCACAAGGGCAGAAGTGACTGTACGAAGGGCGCCCCGATCCAGAAAAGGTCGCAACTGGAAGATCCTATCGACCTGATAAAAAGCCCCTCTGGAGACAGCTGCAATATGATCTTCCAACAACAGCCATGCATCCAGGAGCTCACCCAAGTTGCGAACCCTTTCCGTGGGTGACAAAATCTACCCCCCACGGCCAGCGATGGAATAAGCTGGCTGTATCTGGGCGCAGGAAACCACAGCCACTCGGTCTTGACTGGGTTGAGTTGGAGCCTGTTTTGACCCATCCAATTCCGCATGACCTCCAGGCAATGGCCCATCACTTCGACAGCCTCATTGGGGTGGCCTGGGGTGGAAATGTACAGCTGAGTATCATCAGCGTAGTGATGAAAACTCACCCCAAAGCCACGGATGATCTTGCCCAGCGGCTTCACATAAATGTTGAACAGCAGGGGCGAGAGCACCAACCCCTGAGGCACCCCACATATTAGGGGCCTCGAGGCTGATCTCTGCCCGCCTGTCAACACAAATTGCGAGCGGCTGGAGAGGAAGAAGAACCACCGTAAAATGGTGGCCCCCACTCCTAACCCCCCCCCAACTGCTGCAAGAGGATACTATGATCAACAGTATCAAAAGCTGCAGAGAGATCTAATAAGACCAGGACAGAGGAATAACCTCTGTCCCGTGCCTTCCAGAGATCATCAACCAACGTGACCAAAGCGTCAGGGTAAAAAGAGGCAAGGGTTCTTGATCTCTCTGCTATTTTTAATATCGTCACCATCACTTTTACAGTAATCATGGCAAAGAATGCTGTCCTTTCAATTTTCTTTTCCCAATTCTTTTGGAAGCATGCAAAAAAAAAAAAAATGGGAATCTGTTCTCCCTTCTGAGAAGCAAACAACATGAGCAGATGATAGCCACAGGAAACAGCATTTTTTTTGCAGACTAGCAAATAATCTCTATTTTGACACTAACCAACATGACTATGAAATACGTAAGCAGAAACAGCATACCCTTGACAATTTTTCTAAGATATTTAATTTCACTGTATGAAACAAAGACTGTTCCTTTTATAACCGGAGCTATTTTTCTGATAGAAAAAAATATATTTAGCTCTTAGTATGTTTCTTCTCGTATTTTTTATACCCAGCAGAGGCTTTCTTTTTCCTTCTTTGCTGCTGCTTAGCAGTCAGTTATTTCAAATATTTCCATACTGCTTCCAAAAACAAATTCCCTTCAAACTCAAAGCTATGCATGGAACACCGTATCTGCTGATTTTTTTCCCCCTCTACCTTTGGAAACATTTCAACAAATAAATAAAAATTCCATATTCAAATGAATTGTCTGCCTTCCTTTATCCCTATTTCCAAATGGTTCACCAGCAATGTTCTTTGCGCCTGCTGCAAGGAATGGAAAGAGTCCCACATCCCCCTTTCTTGCTCTTCTTGCATTGTGTCAGCTGTTTCCAAACTGCTGAATTAACATGTTGCAAACTTTAACCACGCAACACGGTTTCCTAATTCTCCCAGAATGATCCACTGGAGCTGACTGACCTCCCTTTCCTTCATCTCAGTGGGGTAATAAAAAAGCTAGACTTCTTATGTTAGTTCCTCATATTTTCAGCTTCTGGATTTCTACTGGGAAATCTTTTCTCCACTGGAAATATTACTCTCCTAGACATATTAACTGCAGATATCCTCTACCAGACAATGTATTAGATCTTGTTCATACCTTCCAGCACCTTTCAATATACACTCTACTTTTCATGTTTCAGTATTTTCATACTATCCTCAGTATTTCTTCAAATTTTGCATTTTTACCCATGTTGCCAGACCCCTATTTAGTATAACTCTGTGATATTAAATACAGTGCTGCAAACGAAGCCTGGGAATAGCTTACTCACATTAGCCATCCTGAATCTGCAGCTGTATTTTTAGAACTGCCCAATTGGAAACAGAATAGGAAAGGATAATTTGATTCCAAGTTGGTTACTTTTTTGATCATATAGTAAAAAATATATTTGCTACAAGGTGTATGTGTGTGAGAGAGAGGGGAGGGGAGAAAGAGACAGAGGGAGGAAAGAAAAATATTTGGAGAAGTACTAGATATAGTAGACCACTACATATACCTTGGCCATCAGATCTCAACAGAAGGTGATACAATAAAGGAAACTGAACGGTGTGTTAAATGTGGTTGGCATGCTAAGCATAATTTTCAAGAACAACCTTCCCCTATGCCTGAAGAGAAAAGTTTTCAATCAGTGTACATTACCTGTTCTAACATATGCTGGTGAAACATGGACAATAACCGCACAATCGATACAAAAGCTACATGTGGCACAAAGAGCCATGGAAAGATACTTTCTTGGCATTACAACACAAGATAGAAATACCTGCACATGGATTATAGAACAAAGAAAATTATATGGTATCATCAAGAGAGTAAAAGAATTGAAATGGAAATGGGCTGATCAGATAGCAAGAACTGATGACAGGTGGACCAAGGCAGTCACAGAATGAATCCCACTTGATAAAAACATCCACAAAAGAGACCCAAGGAAATGTATTAGTAACAAGTTTGTGTATGTGTGTGTGGGAGGGAGAGAGAGAGAGAGAGAGAGAGATGCTTTTCTGTTTTATGCTTACATGTATTTAGCAGTCACTTTCAACATTTTAATCATTACAGTTATGATTTATATCCTGTTTTTCTGTCCATGTTGTATATAATTCTTGTAACATTGTATAATACTGCAAATAACTATGATTAAAAACTATTTACCTACAGTTTCAATATATCTTAACATTGACCACAACATCTGTCAATATCTTCAAAAATGCATTATGTAACACTGAAATATAGAGCTGTCCAGTCAATAAATAAGAACTCTGTAAAAATGATTTTATTTTTGTAAGCATTTTTTGAACTGATATACTAATTTTCTACAATTGAGCCTCAAATAAAGTTATTGAGACAAAGAATCACATTATTTTGTGAAAATGAAAGCAAATAATTCTTAATTTTATGTTTATATTTCACTTATTTTCACTTATAAAAGGTCTTTTCTCTCATAAATAAAGGGCACTACATTAAGTTTCTGTTACCAGCTTTTGCTATCAGTAGGTGATCTTATTTCCTCACATACACAGAGGATTTGTGTTTTGATTTGCAATTGCACATAGATTTGCAATTGCACATAGAACAAGTGTTTATCCGTATATGTATCCCCAGGGGCTAAGAAAGATAATAGTTTGCAAATGAAATACCTGCCAAGTAGTTTGTTCTTTTTCCCCTTTTAACATAATTTAAATTTAAACAATAAAAACTTGCAAGCTTACAATCCAAAACTCAGAATTCTATTTATTTTTTTTCAAAATTGGCTTTTGACACAGAGATATTTAAAAATAGTTATCTTCAGTTCTAGTGACACACTGTATCTACCAGGAAGCTCTGCTGGCGCTAGAGTTCGTTAATCTATTTATATTGATCTGGACTCAGAGGGGTACAGTGAAATGCCTGTATTTTGTGGCTGACTACAAAATATTGAAGGCACCAGAATCAAAACTAGTGGCACCAAGTCAGGGACTGCGGCAAGTCTCCAGAGTTTTAGACAAGATTTTCACAGTCCTACATGGAGATGCTGGAAACTGAATCTGCAGTATCAGGAATGATTCTCAATGTGCTGGACTACGTCCCTTGAATTCAACTGATGCAAGAGGCTTTTTAATGAGTAGGTAACATCACTGAAAAGGGCTGTCAGGCTTCACATCAGCACAATTGTAAATCTTGATTCTCCCATATTCTGGTTCTGATTTATTTAGCAGATGATTCACAGACAAACTTTTCACAAGACTATACTTTTTATTATATACAGAAATAAAGCCACTAGAACCTTAAGATCTGCTTATTACATTACATAGAAGAAATCAAAGCCTTTATACACAATAGGTGTACAGAGTAATTTTATTCCTTTATATAATTCCCACAGTTGTTTTCTAAAATGGGGTTAACAGTGAAGACCATACCAAAATGGTAGCTAGTAGGACAAACTAGCTTTAAATTTGGGAAATTTATATTTTAAAATTTAATTCATTTAATTGTGGGTTTTTAAAATTTTAAATTAATTTTAATTTTCAGCTTGTATAATTATTTTAATTGGTTTTTAACTTGTTATTTATGTATGTTTTTATTTGCTGTGAACTGCCCCGAGTCCCTTGGGAGAGGGGGCAGTATATAAATTTAATAAAAGTAAAAAGTAAACTGCTTAAATTAAGTCATGTAACTGTTAGTGGATCTGAGAGTAGCTGATCTGAGATGCTAAACAAGATGGAGCTGATGTGTAGTAAATGGGCAGGAGAACAACTGGAAATTCCAGGACTTTGGACTAGATTGTGGAGTACAAAATAGATCTCAGAAAAAGCAAAACCAAACTACTTCTATAATACCATCAAGAAAACCTCAATGCTGTTGAAAGAAGAAAGTTCAACTTTGTGACATCTTTACCTTCTTTTTAAGGACAATGTCTTAAATTCAAGATTATCTTTATTTCAAGTAAATCCAGTAGATGTATGTCAATGCACCTTTCCTTCTCTGTGTATGCATATCAATGTATATATACATACATATATGCATATAGATGTTATGTGTGGGTGCTTTAGTGTAGAGCAACAGTATCAAACTCAATTTCATTGAGGGCCGCTTCAGGGTTATGTTTGACCTTGGAGGCTGGATGGGCATGGCCAGGGAAGGAGTGGCCAGCTCAGTGTCACTCATGTCGCGATGGCTCCTACAGCCCTCTGCCAGCAAAAACGGAGCTCCTGAGCTCTGTTTTTGCTGGCAGAGGGCTGCAGGAGGCTATTGTGGCTGAAAATGGAGCTCAGGAGGACCACACACAGCCCCCACCCATTCAGGTTTTTTGGCAGAGGGCTGCAGATCATCACAGTGAAAAACAAGGACCCCTGAGCTGGCATTGGGGCCAGCTGAAAAGAATCTCCTTTTGGTTGTTTTTTATGGTACTTGGTCACCATTTGTCCCTAATATATTGTATGTGTTTTATTATTACATAGTTTTAGGGTTTGTTTTATTTTTGTATACCATCTAAAATCAATTGTTCAAGTCAAGTGTTCTTACAAATGTAGTTTTATAAATACATAATGAATAGAGTGATGTTGGAAAAAGGCAAAGTCTTAACCCACCAAGCACTGCTCTTATTGTGTCTGTAGATAGCAGACATATTTAAGGTAACTCATTCTTTACTGTGGAGGAACAAGCCACAAGACCATCTGCAGGATTTCTGTGAAGAATATTCTAGGTATCTAAAAGTCACTCAGATTTGCTTGGAGCTGGACTCTTACAGGAAAGTTTTATTGAAGTTACTGAGGAATGGTCTTATGTCATTAGCTGAAATGAATTTGAACCTACAGTTTCTAAGAAAGTGCTTATGGTCCTGATCAATGTTTATTATGTTATTAGGACCAGGTTATCTGAGGGACCATCTCTTGCTGGTCACATCTACCTGACCCACCAGAGTGGAAGGCCAGGAATGTTGTGGGGCCATCCTCTAGGGAGATATACCTGGTGGGACCCAAAAGAAGGGCTTTCTCTGTGGAGGTTCCCTCTCTCTGGAACATCATTCCCCCAGAGATTAGAATGCCCCCCATTATATATATAATGTTTTATATTCCTTTAAGCTACCTTGAGTCACCATGTGCTAATAGGTGTCTAAATAAATAAATAAATATTATCTCATTTCCTTACTGGATGGTAATTACTGTCCTGGAGTTGACATGGAGTAAGATCTCTGCAGTAGTGTCAGTTTCTTCGAGGGAAAGAAATTTTTGAAAAGATGTGGTATTTTGCCTCCACTTTAAGAAGCCATTGCTAGTTCCTAAATCCCTGGAACAGCTTTATCCAGTTGAGAAGGTGGCAGAGTTGCAGGCTCGAGTGTCAAGTGTTAGAGGAAATATATTTTTTGAAAACTTTTTCAAATAGGTTTCAAATTGAATGAAACATAGCGCTAAAAGCATTGATTGTGCTTGTTGGTGATCATGAATGACAAAAAAAAAAAATCATCACTGATACTATCAAATATACCCACATGGTCTTATCAAGCCTGCCACCTGAATCCAAAGTGGAAGGGAGTCCTGATAGCATTCCTGCTTTTCCTGCTCAAGCCATACAAACTGAAAAGGAGAGGAGAGCTGTCATACTCATTCCCATTTTGATCCATGTGTTCAAATTCATTTATCATTTAATAGAAAGTGAAGATTTGAGCTATAACAAAATCCCTCAGTTTACTCTAGTTTATTGTTTCTATTAACGGTTTCTGTTTGCAGATGATACCATAGGCTGGCAGGGCAGAAGGCATCCAAACGTTTTGTGTGACACAGAAAATAAGAAAATGAAATGTAGGTGAGAGAACTAGATGTGAATGGACTTAGGATGTGCATAAGAATGTAAGAGAAGTGATAATAGGGCATGCATGGATTTTTTTCTGGATTAAAAAATAGGCTATTATTAAAGTGGTATTTTAACAGCTGATATGCAACAAAATGGAAAAAAATAGAGATTATTATAAAATAATTCAAGTTCTCATTTTCCATATTATATTTTGCCTGAGGTTATCTAGCTATGCTGACTATAGATTCTTAGAAATTCAAGTGCAGCATCTCTAGTCAACACACACACA
>JAEANM010026885.1:0-10649 GCA_017656035.1 Myanophis thanlyinensis | reverse complement strand
GAAGTGATAATTCGGGATCTTGCTGCTCTCAAAAAAAGATATATTGTTTGATGTTTGTTTGTGTAGTTGTTTTTTTGTTTGTTGTTGAAAACTTAATAAAATTTTTACAAAAAAAAAAAATTCTCCACAATATTGGAATGAGACTTCATTCCAGAGGACAGACACCGTGACAGATTGTGCGCTTCCATGGTTTTGATAGAAGGTGTTAGGAATGTAAACTCTAACAGTAGTTGGGTAGGCAATATATAAACCAGGATTATCATTTTTAAGATTTAAAATGTTCTGTTGCTTTAACTCCAAGTGGCTGCTAATTAATCAAGTAGCAATAAGAAGACGCCAGAATCACTTCTGATTGTGGGTTTCTGATTGTAGGTCTCTGAGAGTGTTTTCTGGAAGAGAGTTGTTTGGAGTGGGTTGTTGTTTTTCTGAAGTTTTGTATTTGTTACTGTGAGCATTACTGAAATCAACTGAACTGTTTTTGAAAACTGAACTGAATTGACTGTGTATGACTTCAGACTGATAGATGGACTTCGCTTAAATTCTAATTCCATTAAACTAAACCTATTTTTACTACTTAGTGAAACTGTATAGTGAGTTGTGTAATATACCAAATTACTCTCAAATACGCTCCGTTGTGTAGTTCTCCTAACGGAGGACTATACTCCTTAACAGAAGGTATTATTTAACGGGAGATAGGTGGTTTCTCAAGTAACCAGGACCTATGTCATAAAGGGCTTCATTGATAACAGCCAGTACTTTGAATAGCACCCACATGCAAGCATACAATGAGTGCAAATTACAAATTAAAGATGCTACATGGATATCCTGCCTGCTCTGCTACACTCTGAACCAATTGAAGTTTCCAAGTGGTCTTCAAAGCAGTCCATATAAAAGCTGTAGTCAAGCCATGAGGTGATCAGGACATGAGTGATGTGTCTCCTGATCTACAAAAGGGTGCAACTGACATACCAGGTGAATCTGTACAATCAGCTGTCACCTTCTTGGCCACAGCAGTTATTTGCTCATGAAATGGGAGATGTGAAACCAGGAAGGCCTCTAGGTTGTGCACCACTCTTAAGTGGAGAAGTGCAACCCTATCCAAAGGCAGAGGTGGAATATCCCTAGGTCTGGGTGGCCTAAACACCTAAAATGTCTCAGTTTTTGTAGACCTGAGTTGGAGACAGTTCCTACTGTCTGGAATGCTGGGCGAGGAGAAAAGTGTTTATTTTTTGTTGCAAATTGCCCGAATGCATTTGGTTGACGGCTTCCTTCGTTGTTCGCATGGCCCGTTCTGCCTGTCTGTTTGCCATGGGTCTGTATGGGGCGGAGGTGGTGTGGCGGATACCTAGGCTGTTGAGAAAATTTTCGAAGCTGGCTGCTATGAATTGGGGGCCGTTGTCTGATACTAGGATGTCCGGAATGCCATGTGTTGCAAAAGTGGCCTGTAATGCGGCTATGGTGGCTTCAGTGGAGGTTGAATGCATTGGTTGGACCTCAGTCCAGTTGGAATGGGCATCCACGGTGATGAGAAGCATTTGGCCCTGAACTGGTTCCGCAAAATCCACATAGATTTGGGACCAGGGGTTCTGAATGGTGTCCCATTTTGATGCTGGCGCTGCCGGAGGGGCAATATGGGACGCCTGGCATGGGGTGCAAAGTTTGACTTTTTCTTCGATGTCTTTGTCGAGTCCGGGCCACCACACGTAACTCCTGGTCAACAATTTCATTCATACCATGTCCAGGTGGCCCTCATGGATGGCTGTGAGGATCTGTTTCCGCAATTGGGGGGGTATGATGACTCTGTGTCCCCACAGGAGGCAATCCCGCTGGGTGGAAATTCAGACTGTCTATTTTCAAAGGGTTTGAACTGGTCTCCCCTTCACGTTGGGGGCCACCCCTTGAGCACCCATTGCAGGACGGCTGCAAGGGTGGGATCGCTTGTCGTGTATTTTGCGATGATGTCCGCTGTGACTGGGTTGTCTGGAATATGTTCAATTAGTAACAAGGGGAGGGTTGGGGCCGGGTCGTGCGGGCTGGATGATAGCGGGCAGCAGCTGAGGGCATCAGCGTGTGGTATTTGTGCCCCAGGGCGGTGCTCCAATGTGTATGAGTATGCTGCCAGGAACTCGATCCAGCGAGTCATGCGGGGGGAGAGTACTTGTGGGGTTTGTTTGTTCCCCGCGATGAGGCCCAGGAGTGGTTTGTGGTCAGTTACAAGTATGAATTTCCGGCCATAAAGGTAGTCATGGAAACGTTTGATCCCTGCCACGGCGGCCAGAGCTTCCTTGTCTAGTTGGCTGTAGTTCCTTTCAGATGCAGAAAGGGTTCATGAATAGAATGCTATGGGCACTGTATGGCCATTGGGAAACACATGGCTGAGAACTGCCCCCACACCATAAGGTGACGTGTCGCAGGTTAGCTCAACTGGTGTAGATTCACTATATTGAACCAGCAGGCTGTTAGAAGTGACCAATGCTTTAACAGCTTGGAATGCCCTTTGTTCCACTTCCCCCCAGCGCCACGGCATCATTTTATTTAGCAGTTTATGGAGAGGTTCAGCGATTGTGGCTTTTTGCCTCAAAAACATGCTGTAAAAGTTAAGGAGTCCCAAGAATGCTTGCAGCTCTGATTTGTTGGAGGGGGGGGCATCGTGAATGGCCATAGTTTTACTCCTAGTGGGGTGTATACCTACCGCATCTATTTTGAATCCCAAGAACTCGACTTCGGGGACGCCTATTAAACATTTGTTTTTATTAAGCTTAAGTCCTGCGTCCCGGAACCTCTGGAGGGTTGTTCTGAGCCTGGTGATGAGTTCTCGGTGGTTTGCAGCGGTCACCAGGACGTCATCAAAATATGGGATTATTCCAGGGATGCCCTGTAACAAACGTTCCATTAGGGACTGGAATATTCCCGGGGCTGTGCTAACCCCAAATTATAAATGCGTGCACTTAAATGCCCCCCTATGGGTGACTATGGTTTGGGCTTCTGCTGTCTGTTCATCCACTGGCAATTGTTGGTATGCTTGTGCCAGATCTAATTTGGCGAAAACTTTTCCTTGTCCCAGGGAATGGAGGAGGTGCTGTATGACTGGAACCAGATACACATTCCATTGTAATGCTTTATTAATGGAGCACTTATAATCAGCACATACGCAGAGAGACCCATCAGGTTTAATTGGGGTGACAATGGGGGTCTCCCACCTGGCGTGGTCAATTGGCACTAAAATGCCCTGGGCTATTAATTTGTCCAATTGTTCATCCACCTTAGGTTTGAGGGCTAGGGGCACTCTCCGGGGCTTAAGTCGGATTGGAGGAATGGAAGGGTCGAGGCTGAATGATATAGAGGTCCCCTTATATTTCCCCAGCTCACCGTTAAAGACGTCTGCAAATTCTGCAATGATGCCGTCTTTGGTGTTGGTTCCGGCGGTGGTGAGGTTAATGGTTTCCTCTTCTTCGAGGGTTAATTTCAGCTGCCGAATCCAATTTCTGCCCAGTAGGTGTGGAAATTCTCTCTCCGTTATTACTATTGGCAGGTAGCCCCGGAACTGTGTTGCACGAGGACGTTGATTTGTCCCAGGAGGGGAATTGATTTGCCTTGGCAATCTCTTAGGGCTGTTTGTGAGGGGCCCAAGTTCCCCTTCCGAACGGTTGGCATCAGAGACCTCAGTGTTTGCCACGATATGATAGTTACCGGAGAGCCTGAGTCTATTTGGAATTTGCAGTTCTGCCTTTCGACGCTCACCAAGGTGTTGAATTCTCCGGTATCTTTGCCGTCTCCCGAGGTTTGCTGAACTTCAGCATAAATGGTCCAGCATCCCTCATATGGTCTTCTGGTTGTGTTGTTGGACCATCTCTCATTGTTTGCTGGTCCCCTTTTGGGGTGGGTACCTCGTAAGCCGTGTGGTGGTGCCCCTGGTTGCAGTTGGTTTGGTGAGGCTGCGCGGCAGGCTCGGGCTATGTGCCCCTTTTTGGAACAGTAACTGCAGATTGCATGTAGGAAAGGACAGTTTGCGCGCGGGTGATTCCCATTGCATCCTGCACATGGGTTGTGGCGAGGTCTGGTGGCCATCTTGGGGTCCCTCGTGGCCCTGACCAGGTGAAGGTCACCATCTTGGGGGTCCCTCATGGTCCTACCTGTGTGGAGATCGCCATCTTGGGATAGGTCGTCTTCTTCTTCATCATAGGATGCTTGTAATACTTGGCCCGCTCGTTTTGTTGGGGGGTACGATGCCTCAGCGCTCATGGCTTCTTCGATTGCTGTAGTTAGTGAGCAGTTCGGTCTGCCTACGAGCCGTCGTTTGAGTTTTTCATTGTGAAGCCCCCACACCAACCGGTCCCTTAAGGTGTCGTCCAATTCGGGGCCGAACTCACAGTCTCCAGCTAGGATTCTTAGGGCTGCTAGGTAGTTGGCGATGGACTCCCCGTCCTTCTGCTTCCTGTCAAAAAGCTTAAACCTTCTGAATAGCACAGACGATTTTGGTGCAAAATGCCTTTGCAAGCCGTCTTTCAGCTCAGTCCAGTCTACTTCATACATCGTCTTGGGGGTGGCGATGGACCTCGCTACTTGGTATACGTGCCGTCCGCAGCAGTTTAGAAACAAACCTTGCTTTTCTTTGTCTGTGAGGTCGGTCAGGCAGTTTCCAATGATGAAGAAGTCGAATCATTCTATGAAGAGGTCCCATGGCTCTGTTAGCGGGTCGAATGGTTCGCATTTTCCCACGTTTGAGTTTTGCGTCGATTGTGCTGTTGGGGCCGGTGGTGCGGCTGCAGCAGCGGCTGGAGGGGTCATGGTCATTATGGGTCTTCAGTTGTTCAGCTGTTGTGGGTGCTGCTCATCTTTTCAGGATCCCACCTTCGTCGCCAGTGTTTTAGCCGAAAACCCGGTCAAAATCCGTTAAGAAATACTTAGACACGAGGTCAGTTTGGATGACCACGAAGGGTCCCATTTATTCCTAGTCGTGAGCAAAGCTCACGATGAGCTTTCACTCAGGTCGTAAGTGGAGGAGAAAAGGAAGCCGCGGCTTTTTATATTTTGCCGCGGTGTCATTTTCCGCGCTTCCCATTGGCTGGGTGGACCAGCCAATGGGAAGCATTATTTTAGCTGCCAATCAGCTGCCAGTTCAAAAGTCCGCACAGACGGACCGGATTGGAAGCTCCGGCCGCGCCTGCACGGTACATTACAAAAATATCCTCTTAATTTCATCTAAAAGATAGTAAATTATCAAATACAAAAAAATTATAACGCTACAATATTTCTCTAATCAAATGCAATTTAATCTTGAAATCCCAAAGTCAAAAGTTGATTCTTTATCTTATAAGAAATCTCTGGTCACATGAAATTTAGTCAAATTATTGTCTCTAAGGAAGCAGTCAATCTCAGGCTAGATCCATTAATATTAATCCATTCTTCCATTGTGGGTATATATTCTTCTTTCCATCTTTGGCATATAACAATCTTGTTGCCAATATCACATATAAAAAAACAAAGTCCCATGTTTTTTCTTCACATATTTACCTCCCAGTAAACCTGTCTGTTTTTTAAAATACAGCTTTAGCAATCCTTCAAAATAGTGTTAATACTTTCTTTGAAAGGATAGTCTAATGCTCTTCAAAGATAATTAAATCTCTGCTGGTCAAGAGCCTATCAACATCTTGAAAATACTATGGAATGGACCACTCAGATATTATTTCCACAATAGTATATATTGGTGGTGGTGACCCTTTGAGAACTATATGCAACAAAATTTCATTTTAATATATGTATATTTAATAATAGTGTATATTTAAAGTGAAAATAAAGTTAGTCTAAGTCTAATATAGTTCTGCAAAAGTCAGGTGTCTTGCATCTCCTGCAGAACAAATGACATGAGTATGGAAGCCAATTCAAATAGACCACAAGGTCAATCACTACAGAAAGCCAAAATGTCCATAGGTACTGTGCAGATTCCAATTTCAGCAGTATTGATGAAGTATTATGTGTGTAGCACAATCTGTAGTAAAAGAGGAAAAACACTACTTAAAACCTAGACCAGCTAGATTGGATGACTTTAAAGTGTCTCAAGAGGTTGATATAAAGACAATTATACGTGGTCATATACGGTAGTAAAAAAAACAGCACTTATTGGCCATGCTTATATAATGAATAATGGAATGTGAAGAGCAACCTTGAATTTTTCCTGCTTGATTTGGCAACTTAAAACCATTGCATCTAAAGACTAGATAAATACATGCTTACTTGATAGTACATTGAACTTCATGCAAATTATTTTTGAATAAATACAATGTAAATTTCCCTTGTTTCTATTCAACTATAGAAATAAACCGTAACAATTCTTAGAACTGAATTTCTCATAAATCTTTTGGATTTTCATCTAGTTATCTAGATTAATGGATTCTAGTTTTGTGTTCTAGTTTTGTGCTGAATTTCATGAATAATTTTATTTCAACTTTTCTAAAATTGAAGAACTTTTCCCATAATTTTAAAAATGATTTTAAAAAGTAGTAGTGTAATAAATAGTGTGATTTTCTGTTTCAAATTATACATAATGTCCTAGTTACTTTTGCAGTGGAAGTGCCTTAAATCAGGCAAAACAAGGCCTCTCAGTATCATTGGGTGTCCAGTTAGCTGGCCATATAGAAATCGAGATCAAACAGCATCTGGAGTGCAATAGGTTCCTAGTCCTTGTTTTGAATGATTTTGTAAATGAAAACTGCATTTTTTGAATTGGGTTTATTTTGTTTTTTAAATAATTATCAATTTACATTTTAGTACATTAACTAAGATATATCACATTTGCTCACCCATGTGGCTGAATGAAAAACAGCAATTATATATTACTCAGTGATCTGTATCTTTAATTCTATGTATTTAGATGCAGTAATAAAACCTATGTGATATATCAAATTACTACTGCACCTGAATTTAGTGTGGCTTACTTTTGAAAAAACATTCAGATTGTAGAATATGTCTCGTATGGTAGATCCTCCACAAAATGTATAGAATTAGGTTATACAGATAGGAAACATTGATGTCAGTGGTTAATCCAGAATTCTGTTCCCATTAAAATGTGCCAATAAAATATGCTGGGTGGATCTTCAATTTCACAAGAGGAGAACAATGTAATAAATTATAGACATTACTTTGATGTGAAGCCTACATGTTAGGGCACACCCTCTTTCTTCTTCCAGTGCTGTTTTGTCTTTTAAGGAAGTGAGTAATGAGAGAGAGCCTAAATTCTTCCACGCAAATGAAAGAATGTGAAACAAATTTAGAGTGGGCGAAAAGGAAATCCAGATAATTTTTTCTATTCTATTAGAAATTATTGTTATTGACAACTTACTATGGCATGTTTAACATTTTCCCAGGATTCCCGGTGGTGACTTTGAGATACATATTTCGCTTGCATTCCATAGTTCTTGGATTTCAAAGCTGTGCAAGATTCTCAGTAACAGGTAAGTGATATCAATTTTGCTATTGTATGTATTTATTTCTTCTATTTCAATCTATGTTTTACACCTGTACCATTGTGAGAAAATTCTACAAAATATTATAGCACAAATGAGGAATGTTTTCTTAATATAACTAGTGCAGTTAATATGCTGACATGTATACATTTGCATAACAGTCTCATTGCATTTAAGATACTTTTATCCAAAGAATTCCAATTCAAATGTTGGATTTCTATACATACCTCTTCAGAAGCCCTTGCTTCAGAAGCAAGGCTTACCACAAATTAATTGCGTAGAGATTTTTATCTATTTTTACTTTAATTATTAGCAATATTTCACACAATATTTCATATGTTCCTTTTTTACATTTGATGTATGCTCTATTTCTCATATATGTATAATCAAAATGCTTACCAATTAACAATCACTATTATGAAAAGTAAGAAATAGAATGGAAAAGAAATAATAAAAGAAAATAAAACTGAAGGTCAAATGTGATGTTGCTGAAGCTAGTGATAGAAATAGTAGTTTACAACATGAATATATGCAATTGTAGAAAGGTGGTCTAAGTCTAGATACTTCCCAAAACTGTTATTAAACTGTCAGTAGTAATGATGCAAGAGAATATAATCCACTAGCTTCCTAGGGAAAACAACTAAGAGGAACAACTCCCTAGGTTCTTTTCTGGTTCACATTGCATCTGGTACTTGCTGATCAACAGCAGCTTGATTATTGCTGAGATTCTTTAGAAGGTAAGGTTTGCATCAGGCATTCAGATATTTTGGTTAGGAATAGGCTTTAAACTGTAATTTTTTATCAACTGCATTTTTCTTGACCAGCTTTTTAGATTAATTATTCAATCTTTTAGGTTCCTTTGAGTCTTAGTTCTCTTTCTCCTGTGTAATCTTAAAATATTTTATTGTTGGAAATGGAATCTTAAATGTTCTCTTCCCACCTTCAAGAAGAGTCAATGTTTTGCATAGTCTTAATTTAGTATTTGGATATCAGTTATAATATACTTATATTTATAAGATATTTTCTTTATCTTGGTCTCCCAGTTTAAAATTAGGGTATTGTATTGTTTAAAAAGTATTTAGTTTAGGGGAATGTTGACTTTTAATAAATATAATTCTTTGGCCAGCATTTATTACAAATTTAGTTTTTTATCAACAGGTTTCAACAAAGCCTGTAACATGTTAATGTGTCTGGTCAGAGGAGGCAAAAAGTTCAGGAACAGTTTTGAACTTCTGTAATAATGCTGATAGATGTAAGCTTAATATAGGCAACCTAACATGTGATCAGAAAAAGGAGTCAAGTCCTTAAGAAGAAGAAAAAAATACATAAAGCAACTGTTGAGTCAATAGTAATGGGATAATTGCCAAATAACAATGATTATTCCGCTATCAGAAATTTAACACTTTCAAAAAAAAAATGTGACTACTTTTGATATCCAAGAACTGGGTTTTTCAGGTCAAACCTGGGATTAATCTGATGGAATCCCAATAAATAGGCAGAGGTATTAGTAATGTTTGCTGCATTAAATTGACCAAAATATTTTTTTTAAAAGCAGATGAAAATTATAATAATAAAGAACTAAATGGATAAAAATGTCAAATCCAATCTAAACATCTGTGAGACGAACTATGTTACATTACATTACATGTGTGTATGTGTGTAATCTTAGTGAGGTACTGCCTTGATTTGATGGTTCAACCATATTGGACAGGTCTCATCTGAGCCAAATAAAGAGTTTCTCTATAAACAACATGGGAAATCTGACTTACAGAAACTCATTCTGGATCAATCATTACCTGAGTCAACAAAGACCATGCTACCATGTTTCCCTAAAATATGACCTATCCTGAAAACAAGCCCTAGCCCGATTTTCACACCTCCACCTAATATAAGCCCTATCCAAAAATAGGCCATGGTTGAGCCCCGCCCACCATTTTCTTATACAAGGTGGAGCGAGACGCAGGCGTAAAAATCAAGCTAGGGTGGGAGGTGGAGCTGCCCCCCACACCCCACACCTGCATACCTTAGGACTGCTGCAGCCAGGCCTCCCATGCCTCAACACCTGTCACATTGCTGCCCAACTTCTTCTGCAGCCTCTTGAGGCCATTTGTGGCTGGATGCCACAAGGAGCATTTGGCTGGTGCTGTTGCAAGTGACAGGACGCCATGAGGTTTGTAGTGCTGGTGCTGCCACAGACAGATGAGCCACAAGGCTCATCATGCTGGTGCCACTGTGGGTGGCAGACACTGTGAGACTCATCATACTGGTACCTCCACAAGTACTGGTACCTCCACAAGTACTCCACTGGTACCTCCACAAGCAGGAGGACCTGCAAGGCTCATCGCGCTGGTGCTGCTATGAGTGGCAGGACACTGTGAGATTCGTGCAGGAGGATACCACAAGGCTTGCTGTGCTGGTGCCACCACAAGCAGCACCAGTGCAACAAGTCTGGTAGTGTTCTGCCATTTGCGGTGGCACCAGCGTGATGAGCCTCACAGCATCCTCCCACTCGTGGTGGCACCAGCATGACGAGTCTCACAGTGTCCTGCCACTCACGGCTGCATCAGCGCAATGAGCCTTGTTGTGTCCTGCTGCTCATTGTGCCATGAGCGGCCGAGAGCAGCTGCAGAAAAAGTCAGGCGGCAGTGCAACAGGTATCAGGGTGTGGGAAGCATGGCTGCAGTGGACATAAGGTAAGCGGGCAAGACATCCCTCAAAAACAAGGTCTGGTGCTTATTGTGGGGCTGAAAAGGAAATACGGTGAGGGTTGGAGTTCCTGAACATATGATGAAAAATGGGATACAGGACTTAGGACTGTTAGCTAAGCAACTAGGGCCAGCAGCTGTAAGACTATTGGAAGAAAAGGTGTTTATCCATCACAAATATATAAATATATAAAGATTGAAAACAAAGAAATAATGATGTTATTACATGTCCAACAAGAAGAGGATATCTGAAAAGAATGCTCTAGGATCAGTGGTTCCCAAACTTTTTCAGTCCACTGCCCCCTTGGTGCTACAAACTCATCCTCAGTGCCCCCTACAGGTTCAGTGGGCATGGCGGTGGGTGGGTGTGACTTGGTGGTCATGTGACTGGGTGGGCATGTGATTGGGTGGGCATGGCCAACTTGACATCAGAGAGAGGGAGAGGGAGGAGAAAGTGAATGAGATATAGTTGCATGAATGG
>JAEANM010026884.1:0-10650 GCA_017656035.1 Myanophis thanlyinensis | reverse complement strand
CACAAATTGGAATTAAGATTGCCGGGAGAAATATCAACAACCTCAGATATGCAGATGATACCACTCTAATGGCAGAATATGAAGAGTAACTAAAAAGTTTTCTGATACAGGTGAGGATTTGAACTCATGGTCTCTGGCTTTCTAGCCTGTTGCTTTAACTTCTACACCAAACTGGCTATTTGAAAAGCATATTGTATAAAACAACATTATATAAAATATTATTTATCTTCACTATTACTTCAACTATGAGACATATGTGTTTATCCACATACAAGTATAATTCTTTAGCTAATCTCAGTGAATAGACATTTTCAATGTCTGACAATTTATTTAATATAATTTCACATGCTGTTTCGCCAGTGCAACAGCTTGGTTGAATCCTGACCTGGTTTCATGTTAAATGCTCATTAACATACTTGTTAATATTTTTCTGCTTGATTTAATTATTTTTCTTCTGGACAGGTTTATTTATTCATCTACACACTAATCTCATCTCCAGAATGCGCTCTGTGACAGCTCATTATTATGAGGGAAAATGTAGGGCACTAATAACACATGAAATGCTCCCCCTACCCAATAGGCTGGCATTGTGCATCTTAGATACATCTGAATGGATGTCTAGACTTACAAGGTCCAAGTGAAAACTGAAATTGCAGTCTGTACTGTGTATTATCATAAAAGGCTGTTAAATTATCAGCTGCTTATTAAGAGCAGTAAGGAAAATGAGAACAGAACATTCGAACATTTTTTATATGCTAACTTCTATTTAAAAACCAATCCCATTACTCTTAAATGCGTCATTCACTCAAAATTCTCCAGTGAAACAGGAATCTTGCCTGCTGAGGATAGAAAAAAATATAAATCCTGCAAAATTTAATAACAAATACACTGTAGAAAAAGCAATAGGTCAAGCGTATTTGGTCATATGCAACTTCAGAGGAGCAGTTACAATTTAATCAACTGGTGGGGGTGAGTATAATCTCACTCTCACACACACACACACATATATATGTGCACAGGTTTTTACAAGCATTCTTGTAATATTGTTTATGAAAGAAGAAAACAGATGTTTGCTGCTACTTCACAGTTGGTCAGTCTCAATTAAACAACAGTTTATTCCTGATTTTCCCCCCAATTTCTGGATTGCATTCTGCATACTGAGAACAAAGGTAGTGCTATTTAAAAGGTGAGCATCTATTTATTTGCAGAACTCATAATGATATACTAATCTACTTTTGTGTTAATAAGCCAACACAAAGAAGGATTATATACCTCATGTCTAATCTGGAGTTCAAAAATCAGTGGAATAAATAAATTCCATTTGGAGTTTACATACATGAACAACTAACATATGTCCTTGTCATTTATATAATTGATATTATTAGCATGTATAATTTAATTGACAACATAAAGTTAATCTGTGGTTTTAAGAAATGTATGAATATATATACAAAATAATTTGCAAGTAGTGTGCTAGCATCACTGTTAGCAGCATGTCTAAATGGTCTAGACGTAAATGTTCCAGTAGTTATTTTCTATATTGATTATTATACTAATAAACTAAACAATCAATTTCAGTTAAAAAGTTTCCTTGGCTATTATATATGCATGGAGATGTTCAAATGTGAGAAATATCTCAAGTTCTAGGCACATTAAAGTTTTCTTGTACAAAGTATTTTCTGTTAAATCCCTTTGAAAGTTTCAGAAAAAGAAAAGAATGAAGGCTGCATAATCAAAAATAAAATGTTATTTATATTTTAAATCTCTTTTTTTAAGTTAAATAGATTGTGGACAAAAATTATACAATTCTAAATGCAGGGCATCTGACCTAATTTTGCTATCAAATTGGAAACAACTAAAATATTAGAGGAAAAAATGAACTAAAATTTGTTCTAATGGTTTTACTGCAATATATTCCATAATTAGTATGGCAAGCCATTGACATGTAATATACTCCATCAGATTCCATTACATATGTATATATTTTATGCGCCTCAATATATGCTTAAAATCTGACAATATTGCCTCTCTCAATTCCCTTTGGTAACAAAATCACTACTGCACCAGAAATATGTCTTTGGACATTATAAATTATATATTAATTTATAAATTATTTGTCATAGCAATGTGGCTAATGAGTTCCAGTGATTATTCTTGTCTCATATGAACAAAGTACATTTTTGAAAAAGAGTACTCTCCTTGATGTTGTGCTTGTTCCACAAAACCTTGCTTTTTGAAATCGTGTAGACACATTCTATAAATAGAATATCCTCCACATTTCAAAAAATTGTTTTGCATGCAAAAAAAAAGTGGCAAAATCCGAGACAACAGCAAATCCAATATGCTTAATTCTCAACTTTCCTTCTTCAGGATGATAGTTTTAAAATTCACCAATAGAGTTAAAATTAACAATGTGAATCAGTTCTAAGGTACATACAGGCAGATATTAGTGACAGCCAAATGAAATTTATAACCCAAATAATAAAAATATTTAGGGTATAAAAAAGTGTTTCCTTGCAAATAAGAAACAGCGGTGGGCAATTATGGCTCCTTCATGACTCGTGGACTTCCACTCCCAGAATTCCTGAACCGGCTGGCTCAGGAATTCTGGGAGTTGAAGTCCACGAGTCATGAAGGAGCCATAATTGTCCACCCCTGAACTAGAGTCTAAAACAGCATGGAGAAAGATTAGCGCAGACCGAATTTAGATGGAGGGAAGTTGTTGTCTCTTGTTGGCACTGTATATCTTACTATGGTACGTATTAGTAACTTCAGGGAAGTGCCAGAAGGATCATTCTCATCACCAAGTTGCAATAAACATATTTTTAGAAGGACAACTTAATTTAGTCATTAAATTGCCTGAATATTTTTACCTAATATTTTTCATTCAGGTGAAATAAGTATGAAAAATCTAGATTTTAAGCCATTGTTGACTTCTGTATTTTATAAAAATCTACATTGCATAGAATTGGTCACGTTTGTTGGTACGTGGGGCATGATCCCAAATGAGTCATAGCTCCATAACTTAGAATAAAAATGATTTTTATTTGAAGGGAGTGAATTCCAATTTTTCCACAGTGCATCCTTCCACCAACTCTGTGACAAGTATCTGTGCAGAAAGGACCCTCAGAAGCAAGCCACAGAGATGACATCTAGAAACCATCATGAGAGAGACCACAAATTCACATGGAAAACCACGTGCAATGTTCTTTGTAGTGATGGGAGTACTTGAGTAAAAAGATCTCATTAACAAAGATGGTGACTGCTGTGTAGTGATGGCACTTGAGCTTTTTAAAAGCAACACAAAGTATTAAATATGAAGTCACTCACTGGATTGTGACTAAATTACATTGTATCTAATAGAAGTGAATTACTATTACTATTAGAAGTGAATTACTTAATTACATTTAGAAAGTTCATTATTAAGCTATTTACATTCAGGCCTGAAAAATATATATCCATTGTTCTGAAAAACTTTACAGACTTTTAATATGCAAGTACTGGTATATAGTGCATCTGCCAAATTTTTTCATCATAAAATGTCCACAAACAGCATTACCATTAAACATTTTATCGTGTATAGGCTGTAGCTATTTATTTAAATCATTGGTCTACATCAGGGGTATCAATTTCAACGCCCGTGGGCCAGATTCGGCCCATCATGTGGTTGGATCCAGCCAGTGGGGCTATCCTGGAAAATTAAGAGGCCAACCTGCATCGCTTTGACCCTGTCTACCCATTGCAGCTTCGGTGCAGTTTACCCAGTGTGAATAGGAAACATCAGGCCAGTGTAGCTT
Source organism: Myanophis thanlyinensis (assembly GCA_017656035.1). Lineage (NCBI taxonomy): Eukaryota > Metazoa > Chordata > Lepidosauria > Squamata > Homalopsidae > Myanophis > Myanophis thanlyinensis. Next base: position 6,853 of record JAEANM010026884.1, on the reverse strand, counting down.
CAGCTTGGTCTACCCAGTGTGAAAAGGAAACATGCCAGCAATTTGGGGAGTGGTGTCAAGCTGGCTATGCCCACCCAGGCAGCTATGCCCATCCAGTTGGCCACACCTACCCAGTTAGTCACATCCACCCAGCACCCCAAGGTCACCCCACAGTCCTGATGCGGCCCTCGATGAAATTGAGTTTGACACCCCTGGTCTACATGATAATATATAATCTCTCAGTCATTTTTCCACAGCATGTCCACTGTGAAGAAAAGTTTAGAGTGTTTGTTTGCACCCTAACACAATCGTCTGCTTCAATTCAAAGTCATTCAATTCAAAGTCATGGTTTCATATTACCCTTACAATGAACATCAAGGGCATTTCATTTCACCCAACCAGTATGTTAACATCTTCATCAACAACAGATACTTGCTAAGCACCAAAGCACCAAAACGCGCAATATTTTTATAAGACTACTTCCAATTTCATCTCAATCTAATTTCACTAATGTGATTCTAGAACTACTACCAAGTAAAAGGTGGGTTTTAAAGTAGGAAAATACATTAAATAGTTTCTAGCAATCATGGAGCAGAACTCAATAAACCCCCAATAGGCAGCTTTCTGTGCCCAACAAGAATTTGTTTAAAACCGTAAAGTTCATTTTTTAAAAAATGAACTGGATCCTGAGATACCGCAAAAACAAATCAATTGTCAATATGTCAATTGGGTTCTGGGCCTGACCTAAACCCAACTGTCTTTGTTAAAGAATAAAAATGGTCTGCGTCCACAATCCACTATGGGTTCACAAGTGTACTTACCTGAGCATCAGAAATATAAGCTGAAGTGGATGTGGTGACCTTCCTGAAGCTTGAGAAGGTGGCCAGAAGCAACATTATCAACTTGCCTTCAGGAGAATTGGTGTTTTGGACTGACCAGGAATAGAAAAAAAAACTATCTTCTGGTGTTCTTCTCCGCACATTCCATCCTGGCTATTAGCCATCATGATCTTGATATTCCAAACTTAGGTATTATCCCCCAAATTGTTGTCTATTTTTACTTTGATCGTAGTGTGCAAATGCAGTATGGCTATAATGCAATGAATTTAAAGGGAGGAATTGTTTCCATTGTGACACAACGTTTTTGTGACACAATGAGGATGCTTAAAACAACGTGTTCAGGGAGTTTGTAAACATATTTATCCATGGACTCTTCCAGGTATAAATTACCTTTTGAATGGACAGTTTATACTGAACCCCAAGAGAATCAAATACAGGAATTCTTCAGTAATTAATGTAATAAAAACTCACAGTCAATATCTTTAGCAGTAAATTACACTGCTGGAGTCACACGTTATATGTCCTTTAGCTGTATTTGAACTACCATGACAACAAATGATGCCTGAACCTTGAATTTGGTTCTCATGGCAGTAATATATCCCAAGAAATTCTGGCAAGAATTTATAATTTTCTGCAGAAAGGAACGTGCATATTTTCTGTTTTCTTGTCAGCAGCATTACTTTTGCATCTACCCCACTCAATGCTTTGAAACTAGAAGGAAGTAATGCTGCCGAAAGAACAGGGAAATGAATAAAAATCAACTTTTCTTCTGGCACAAAAGGTGAAGGCAATTACTTGTGTCCAATATCTTTAAAAATCTACTTCAGTAGGTTTCAGACTATTGCCTTTTTAAATTCCTTTTTAGCTATCCATTCCAAAACTCTATTAAACAACCCCTGTTTCTCTAGAAGTAGGTCTTTCTATGAACATTGTTATAATACAATATTAGTGCAGTCCTATGCATGCCGTTGCAATTAATAAGTGGTGCTGGGTTGTGGCCTAAAGAATTTCAATTCACTTACATTTTTTATTAAGAATAATATTTTATGTCAAATATCCACACATAACTTGAAGACAAAGTAATGGATATATTTAATAATTAAGGTTCTCAATAAACAATGAAAAACAAAATAAAACTTTGTTACAGTTGCAAAAAATAGCATCATAAATCTGTTAAAGAAGAGAAATTTACCTCCCATTTTTGAATCCACAAAGTATGATTTAGGCATTCTGCAATGGCCATTTGTATATATTATTACTTTCTGCTTCTTGCGTTCATACCGCTGACAAACAAGAATGATCTTTGGAAGGATTATACCCATATTTTTAAGATTTGGAATACAATATTAAAGTTATACAAATGTCCCAACGTAATTTTTATACTCCGTTACTTGAAGCAAAAAAGAAATAAAGGCAAAAAAAAGTTACTTTACAGTTTATTGCAGAACAATTTAGAAAGCATGAGCAAAGGCAAGTATTATTTATTTATTTTTTATTAATTAGTCAAACAACCACATCAAATCATAACATTAGCATCAGCAGGGGCAAAATAAAGTAAAAAGTATATGTCTATAAAATTGAAAAGTTGATCTCAGTTATTCTAAGCAATAGCATGATTTCATCCAAAGGCTATGTATTTAAAGACTACAATTATCAAGCATTTTCCCTTCATTCGAATCAGCATATTTGTCACATTAGTTAAGAGAGCAGCAACTTCACAATATCCTGGTACTACATTTTACAATGTACATCAACCCAATGACTACCATACTACATGGGATAATGAATCTTCTGCCCCAACCACCGTGCTCTAATTTAAATCCTGGCTTGTTAATAATGGTTTGAAAATGCAATTATGATGCCATCAATTCTGTGTATGAAGAAAGCATGAACAAAAATAATTTATTCAACCTGTGTATTGTTATACACATACACATATTTCTTATTTCTGTATTTATCATAAATATAAATGTTATTTTATTAATAATTATAAAATTATTGTAAACAAAAGTTTAGCAAAAATGTTTAGTAGAACTGGAATTCTGAAAATAAATTTTGCTCATTTTAATTCTTCAATACACTTTTTAAATTAAGACTAATATGAGAAATAAGACTGCTGGGAAAAGACAGATACAGGAAATCTATATTTTCAACTTGCACACTTCTTATCTAATCTTTGCACCTCCTCGAAAATACGTAAATGTTCATAACATCTTAGAAGAATGGAAATATTAAAAACCTTAAATGCAATCAAGTGCAATTAGTATACAATGAACATGACTAAAACATTTATTGATACAATATCCCAAAATATACATAACATATCTTTAAAGACATTTAAATTATAATTGTGCTCCTTACAATTAGATTACATCAACTAAACAGCAAATCTTTTCCATCATCTTATTTTAAACATATTTAGAATTTCTAAATATCTAACATAAGTTAAAATGGAATGGAATGGAACTTAATTAAAATTACAATCACAGCTTTACAATCCAATTTTCACCACAGAAGTAGTAAATCAGGTTTACTTTCAACATAGTATGCTTAATATTTCAGTTTTTATAAAAGTGGTAATTACCTGAAAGATAAATTATCAAACATACTAAACAAAATGAGGGCACTTTTGAGTTTGTTTTGAAAAATATCTACGGCATTAAATTTATATTCCCCAAACAATAAATATTTAGTAACTAAAATCTGGTACATTAATAATAGCTCCTAAAGGAAGTTCTCAGCATTCATACATTTTCTTCCGAAATTAGCAAATAAATCTCTGAAATACACTTTATTACTTATTTATTGTGTATTTTTACCACTATCTTTTACCAAGAAAAAATACAAGCTGTAACTGTCAGTAACACTTCTGTTCAACATCATTTTAATATAGTAGTATGATTACATTAATTGCCTATAATTCAAAGAATGCTTCTCCAATAAAACACTCATGAGTGAAAGTATTGATTTTCTTTTAACAACGCCAGCTTACTGGAAAGCTGTCCTTAAAAACCTTTGTTAAAACTCAGGCATGTTACTTCAAAAGGGAAAAAAAAAACCTATAAACATACAATAATTTAATTAAATCTGTCAGAACATACATTTTCTAAACCAGCCTCTATACAATGTTTCCTTACTTTAACAGCTCATTTAACTAGCAGCCACACGGCACCCCAAGTACCAAATTTTGTTGCAAGCATTAAACAGCAATCTGTTCTCACCAAACACTAATGCCAAATTGAAAACCCAGATTCAACCAAGCCACTTTTTAATCACCGACTCTCTTTGTGTAACTCGACTAATGAGATCACTCAGCCAACAAGTGTTCAACAAGTAGAAATAGTTTTTCCCCTTGCATGAAAGAGTCACAACATAAATGACCCGCACACACGGAGCATCCTTTGGAAGCAAATACTCCCTTAAGAAATGACCTTCTCCGAGGGCACAGAGTCACATCCACTTTGGGAAGAAAAATAAATAAAGGAAGAATAATAATCCTTGAAAAGTGAGGTGGCGTAGGAAGAACCCCAAAATTAGGGAGCTGTGGGATGAGCTATCCAGTGGTGTTCCTGATACCCACTGGCGACGAATAAAGTCTCTATTGTCTCTGCTCTTTTCTAATTCGGGGAGGGGGAAAAAAAAAGCAGCCTGTGCACCAAGCATAATAATTATCCAGACAAACAAGCAAAGGCAATCAAGGAACAAATGAAAGGAGTTAAAAATAAAGGAACGGAAAAAGCAGACCAAAAACGAAATTAATATTCGCAATGAAAGATTTGCCAGCCAAATGTCCTCCTTCAAAGGAAAAATTATTTCATATGAGGGGCTATTGTCTAGACAATAAAATGAACACATGAATAAAATTTCACGAAAACCATGGAGAAACAGACAAGCTTCTCTTCTTCAGCAGCTGGCTCTTAATCATAGGATTTTGTTCAAGAAAACTTGCATGCTCTTCTCAACAACACTAGTTCTGCTTATCTGGGTTCAGCGTTGTCTCTGTTTTTGTTTTCGGCTTTCATATGTAGTTATGCATACACACACACACATATTTTAAAAAGTCATGCTTGCCTAAACAAAGAAGAATTGGACTTAACATGCACAGCTTCATTAAGTAAATTTAATTACGTAGTTGCTCCAGTTACTGCATTCATTGAAAAGAAGAATAGTTCCAAATTAAAGGAGAATGGAAAATTGATTAAGAGGCTGTTTGCAATGTGATGCAATAAACACACACACACATATACACACAGAGAGAAAATTGTAATAAATAGATTATTTTAGAATCAGTTCAAGAACAATCAGTCAAAATTATTGTGACAACGCTGCTACTTTCCATGACCGCTTCTAGGTCTAGCTTCTCAAACCCAGTAGTCTGTGCATCAGGTAAAACGGAAAATTTATGCTAATTTGTTTAAGTAAAACAAAAAGGGTCTAAACCATGTCGTTGCAGTAGGTCTAAAATGGCTGTCCGTGATCCCTCTACCCTACGAGAGAAACCTTATCTAACGTGCTGTGATGCTTAACGAGCCACAGAGTCGCTGAACTGCCACTTCAAAGTTTTTGCCCGACTGTGAACTTCATAGCACGTGCACTTCGGCAGCAAAGGAGGAGTTAAAAAAAAAATCTTTGGAGAAAGAAAGAAGGGACAAAAAAAAGCCTGTTATTGCGCCAACTTACCATCCACCACGTCCTGGCTGACATGTCATAAGATAGCTGCCATTTTATGGAGCTGTCCGACGCTTTCCCTGCCATTACGCTGTCAGCGACCTTCATCTGGTGCAGCTCAATGCAAGATAAGACACCTAATCAAGAAAACATCCTAGTAGCTTGCTGGCCTACCAATCCTTATTACACAGCATCATGGGAAAAGCTCCTTTATTAGTAAGAACTCCATCCTCACAGTTACAAAGACAAGGCTCAGGTTGTGTGTGTTGATGGTGGAGGATGCATATGAAGCCGAAGGACTGGTAGAATTCCCTAGCATTCTTTCAGTATCATGTGTACAAGAGTTAAGCATTTTTTAAGTGGGTGGCTAAATGCTTTGCTGGGCTATGCAGCCCTTCTTTTCCTTTGTATATTGTTTAACATGCTCTGCAATCAGATCGGAGAGCAGAAGAAACAGAGAGAGGGTATTATAAAATGATCCGAATTAAGATCTACTCCAGAAGAGGTGCAAATGTTTAATTTACACAATTTTAGACCGCCACAGTTCAAATGAGACTTGGTGTACACGTGCTTCTCTCTCACACAGACACCCACAGGCAGACATAAAAAAATATATGGACAGACAGGAACATATAGGTAGCAGCTGTAGATAAAGATGCCAAGGATTACTAGCCTTACTAACACACCGGACATATGGGAGCAATTTAACACATATTGTCTGACAGGAAAAATAGCAGGATGGAATGAAATATATTGGCACGAACAATGGAGGTGTGGCCAGTACATTGAGGTAAAGAAGGAACAGGGCAAGAAACGGCTGTAGGTCATTTGTGTCCGTTTTTTCCAAGGAGGTTTCCCAAATTCATTCCAAACAGATCTTATTTTGGTGGAAGATGTAATAACAGGAATTTGTATAATCTCCTTCTTCTAACATGCATGAATTATTTCTAAGATTTATTATGATTTGCCTTGTTATATTCAATGATAATAAATTAAATGGAAAGTGAGCATGTACTGATTACGTCAGATTAACCCATACACCCATTCAAGGCCTGTTCTCCAAACAGAAATACAAATAGAGAGACCCAAGGAAGCTTACAATAGATAGCACTTAAATTATTGTAAATTAGTCAGCACTAATAATTTTTGAGCCAAGGTACCTCAAATGAGCTAATTTACAGAATGCGTCCAAAATCTACTTGGCATCCCTTTGTTATGCAATGTCATCTAACAGGAAATAGAAAGTGTACTTTCTCTACTCTGGTACCCATCTCTTCCCCAAAACGTATATTTTTATTTATTTATTTTATTTATTTGATTTATATACCGCCCCCTCTCCCGAAGGACTCGGGGCGGTTCACAGCCAA
>JAEANM010026883.1:0-10650 GCA_017656035.1 Myanophis thanlyinensis | reverse complement strand
TTAAAACCCAATGTAAAACCATTAAATGAGCTGAAATCTAAAAATTTTACAATTTAAAAATCCAGTTAAAATTAATTCTAAAATTTTAAAAACCAGAAATTAAAATACCCCGGAGGTGTCAGTAGTTAGGTTTTCTGCACAACAATCTATTTCTAACCTGGTCTTTCATGTTTTCCGACATCATCACTCTAAGCCCATCTATCTTGCTACAGATTATCTTTTTCTTTTTATTTCCTTTTATATTTCCCAGTATTACAGCCTGAGAGCCAAATCTTCCAATAAGGTATCCAAAGTATGATTTTGAGCCTGGTTGTTTATGCCTCAAGTAAGAACCCTGATTTGTTCAATGATCCATTTGTTTATTTTCTTGGCTGTCTACAATATTGTCAGGACTCTTGACTGACGATGATTTGTCAATGCAGATGGTGTACAAGTTGTTTTGGGATTGCACTCTCAAAGTGGATATCATTCTTACTTTTCCTTTCTTTTACCACCATCACTCTACTTCTGCTTGAAGGTCTTTGTATTTTGTGATTTTTTTTCCAGATCTTTGTCTCCTATTCTGCTATCTCCTGTACTGCAACATCCACTATCCACTTTTTTTTTTTGTCTTTATTATCAACAATTGTTAAGTCTGGGGTGTTACACAGCAGATATCTGTTATTGTATGTTATTACTATTATTATCATAATCTACAGTACAATTTAAATAAGTTTTAGGTAAAATGAAAAGGATTTTAAAAAACAACTTTGAGAGAAAACTAAAATAAGATAGGGAACATGCGGAGCAGGGGAACAGAAGCTGTAGTCCATGTTGATATGTTTGGATTTGACAACTAAAAGATGTTCATTCCTCTCTCCTTGAAAATATGCTTCCAGCAAAATCCCTGGAAAAAATGGAGGACTCTGGAATGGTTGATTGAACTGACCACTCCCAGACGACTTGACATACGGAAGCCAGTGTCAACATGCTACAACCTGTTGTATGGCGTTACGAGAATAAATGACTGAACAGGTTGAATTACTGTTAATGGCCATAAGCAATGAAGGATGATTAGGACAGCTATACCACACTTATTCATGTTTATCATCTTAATACTCAACTTCATGAAAAATATAATTATATGAATACGATCATTCTATTATATATTGATAAAGAAATGTCTACTTGTTTTAAATCAAGTAAGACATTAGATAACCTGTCGCATAGTAATGCCATGATTCAATTTTCTTTTTAAATATGCAGTATATGCTGTGTAAACATGAACTATAAATAAAATTAAATGCAAGAAATCATTTCTACTTGTTCCACTACATGGATTAAGATCTACATTTTTAGTATGGCTAAGAGATAAATAAACTACAAAACAAAATTCAGTATAAAGTGATATTGTAGGACACCAAAAAGAATGAGAAGAGATATTTCTTTATTAAACCATAGATTTATCTCTCGTTCCTGAATAAAAAATCCTGTTTAACCTTTTGACGTTGTAGTAATACATCATTTACTCTAACCTAAAATCTACAGCTGTAACTCAGGCCCCAGTTTCAATGATCTAAAAAAAATAATCCTACTAATTACTCAGTCAAAGGCTGAATTGATTAATCTATCATTGACAGACAAGCTCATATTCCATTGTATATACATAGTTCCAATGGAATATTGAAAAGGCCTGGCCTATGTGCTTTAAAACATACCTGTTTGAAAAAGAAATGTGTTACTTTCAGAAAAACTGCTTTTAGGCATTATTTATTCAACTCTGCACAATCCAGAAAACATAATTTGAAAATAACGGCATTTGAGTTTTTCTAATAAGCAGAACACGAGCTTAGCAGTTCTATTTCATGAATTCTATTTCAGTAATTGATCTTAATAAGATTATTTTGTGTTTGCCAATGGAAAGATATCAAAGAAGGTTGTAACTGGATTTTGATTAGCAGGGAATTACAGATCTAAAAGTAATGATCAAGCTTTTGATAATGATAGAACTGAGATAGCAATAGCATTTAGATTTATATATCACTCCATAGTGCTTTACAGCACTCTCTGAGCAGTTTACAATGACAGCATATTGTTCCCAACAATCCAGGTTCTCATTTTACAGATCTCGGAAGTATGCAAGGCTGAATCTCTTTAAGTCTTATCTCAGAAGAGACAAATGTCTCTCTTGGGCAGAAACATGGGCTTCAAATCATTTGGTGGAGTCTTTCCAAATTAGTTGTTTCTAAATGTGACTACTTCAACTCCCAGAATTCATAGCAATGGTCATGGCCGGGAAAATCTTGGAGTTGAAATCACCACATGTGGATGTGGATGGTGCCAAGACTGATGGCACAGTACTGAGATATTAGCGAAGAGCTATCATGATGTTTTTTATCCTCCCTCTCTAATGATCTAGAAAGAATATTAGAAAAGGTCTATCTACTCGGTCTATTCTCTTTTCTGGAACTACTATAATGTCAATTCTCAGTTCCAGGTTCATGGAGAAAGAAGTTAGAGATCCAGGACTTGAAAGATTCATTACCAATGGATCCTTTGGGTTAAAAATAAATAACATATTTTAATACCAGAATAATCATTAAATAATCACCCAATGATTATTCATTTACTAAGGAAACTCTTATTTAGCAATATTAAAGAAGTAAAATTATAATAATGATGAAAAGTAACCAATTCTATTCCTGTCAACATTTCACATAATTTAGAGATCTCTACTACAATCAAGAGTATGACCACCATAATACCCAACTTCATGATTTCTGTCAGCTGCAATAAGTAAAATAATACTTTATTTAAGAGTATATAAATGTTTGATGACCCGCTAAGTCTCTAGATAAGTCAAAAGTCTGCATCCCTAATATTCAGAATAGTGGAAACAAACAGAAGGGAGTTATGCACACAATCTGTTTTAGCAAAATGTCAGACAGCTGCAACACTAACAAAATTAACAGTGGTTGAATTACTACCAGACACTAAACAGTTGCTATGGAAAAAGAAATTATCAATGTCTTTCTTTTTGTTTAAGATTTATTGTAGATTATTAATACCCTGGAAGGGGTACTCATACCAAAAATGCAAATGTTTACTGTTTTAATTTTAAACAGCACAATGCATTTCTGTTGATTGAAATACTGTTAAGACATATTAAATAAATAATTTTAAATTTATATAGGTAAATACTTTCCATGTGAAAGTTACTACTGACACAAGGATTATCCTTACTTCTGGCAGAGCTGGTTGAACAAAATTTTAGGAGAAAGAGGACTTTTCCCAGCATCTTTCATGCTATGAAGGAACAGAAGCATGGCTGAAGTCAGAGATCCAGGATTTGAAAGATTCACTACCAATGGATCCTTTGGGTTAAAAAAATAACAACAAATTTTAATACACAATAGTAACTCCCAGCATGTATGTTTAAACTAAACATTTTATGCAACTCAATATTATATGAAAATATTTCTATTCAGATAGTAGTTCTGCTAGCTCTCCTCCAGCCTGCCCCTTCCGGCATGTTTTCTGGATCTTTTGTAAAGGGTATCACAAACCTAAAATGGAAGAAAATCTTCTCCAGAATTTCTTTTGATTAAATACTATGATTTCAAGTTTAAAATAGGCTGGGTTTTTTTGTTGCAATGACCAACAATTTTGGCAGAGGGAACATGAGGGCAAAGCAACATTTATCAATGTAGAGTACCTCATAACATACAGGACAAAATACAAATCTAATAAAAAATCTAAATCAAACACAAAATACAAATCTAATGAAGAAATATATTTTTGTGGAGGTGAAATCAAGATTGCTATTAGATAATTACATCTAGTTTTCTCTAGTTGACATGGGTGGTATATACATCAAACAAACAAACAAATAAATATTTAGCCATAAGCAAGAGCCATAACGGTTTTTCAATTTAAGTTTTTAAGCCTTTACTTTCTAAAAAAATCTGGTATATCAACTCCAGTATATGGATTCACAAATTAATGGCATTACAGCAGGGGTGTCAAACTCAAGGCCTGGGGACCTGGGGACCCTTGAGGTGCTTAGATCTGGCTTGCAAGACTACCCTGGAAACAGTGAAGGACCAGCCCGCAATTTCTCTGCCAGTGAAAATGGGCTCCTGAGCTCAGTTTTCGGCTGTGACGGCCTCCTGCAACCCTCTGCCAGTGAAAACGGAATTTGGGAGGGCAGCACACCGCAGGAACCTTCGACATGAGTGACATCAAGCTGGCCATGCCCACTCAGCTCCCTCAGGCCACCCCAGGTCAAACACAACTCTGATGCGGCCCTCAATAAAATCAAGTTTGATGCCCTGCATTAGAGGAATTGAAAGGTTGACATTTTCATTAGGGAAAAAAAAGAGAAAGTAAACCAGGCTTCTTCATTCAGCAAAGTGTCCAAATAGCAACCATAGGGTTTAAGAAGTGATTTAGTGCAACCCAGTGAATCAGAATAAGGGTCTATTCTGTGCCGTCCTCAAAATCAAAGATTTCAAATAGAAGTTTACGGAACTTCTAATCTATGGAACAGATGGTGATGCACTACACTCCTGCTTGGACGGAGGGAAGGAAGGAAATGATTTTTGTCGTCCACATTCCTCCTGAATCCTTTCGTGCCACACCTTCCCAGATAGTCCCCCAAGCCCCCAAAACAAAGGGGGGAAATGGGAAAAGCAATCTTCCCCCAGCTAGACTACTCCTTGAACATAATTCTGCTGATTCAAACTCTAGTCTAGTGCCAACTACAAAATGATACAACTTTGTACACTAGAAAAAACAATTACGTTGAGTGTTCCTCATTATGGTTCTTTGTGTCCACACAATATAATGCTGAGAGATTGGTTCAATAGAATGCTTACCAGTTGAGATGCTGGGCTTTGAGCTATTTTAAGCTTTGTCCCCTTTTCTTTCATTTCGCACATTAGCTCACTTAACATGTGTGTCTGCGCCAAGTTCTAAAACAAAATGGGAAAAAAAGCTATAAAATATAAATAATGAGTGACTGGACTAATACGGTGATTTTTTTTTTATTATTGAGTTGCTTCAAGCTACAGAATGTATACAGGTAGTCCTTACCTTACAACAATGCATTAAGTCACCTTTCAAAGTTACAGCAGCACTGAAAAAGCATCCCCAAGATCACATGATAAACATTTGGACATTTGACAACTGACTCATATTTATGACAGTTGCAATGACCCAGGGCCATGGGATCCTCTTTTGTGACCTTCTGACAAACAAAGTCAATGGGGAAACCATTCACTTAATAACTGTGTCACTAATTTAACAGCTACAGTGATTCACTTAACACCATGGCAGGGAAAGACATAAAGTGAGACAAAATTCACTTAACAAATGTCTCAATAGCAACAAAAAATGGGCTCAATTGTGATCTTAAGTTGAGGACTATCGGTAAATTGTCTTCCATGGCAGTTGCTTGACTGGATTATGGTACTTGTATCTATTAAGCGAAACTTTTGATATTTTAATTAATGTGTAACTGCCTGTATCTCATACTATATATCTTTTAAAAAGTAATCTCAAGACCAAGGAAATGAAAATTAACTGAAAGTCTCTGGTCTCTGCTTGAAAATGTTCTTCTTGGATTAGTTTATACATATAATATATTAGGCATTTCTATAAATATATTTAAATATTACACATTTCTTGAAAGCACGAGAACAATATTAGAGGTAAACTAGATATCCAGTTATACAATTTTGCACAACTTGTGTTGAAAAGGGAATAAATTACCCATATCATAGTTTGGTTCAATCAAATCAAATTTTATTCATCACCTGCACAATCATACATGGTACGAAATGCAGTGAAATGTGTATAGTAAATGTGATCTACTTATTGCCATAATCACTCTTACTTCTTTGCTGTGTGATTGTTATAGATTTCTGAGCAGTTTTACCTGCATAACAGCATTAAAGAAACATGTGTTCCCTAAGTTATTAATGCCTTTAACAGGAACAGATGCCCAGCTGGAACTGAGGCCTTTTCCTCTTAATATGTCATTTGCTTCATTGTTTTCTTCATGTAACCATATAATTTTTGACGATGAACCTTTAACGAGAAAAGATAAGAATCAAAGGTATTGCATTCTGACCTTTAAACAAAAAACAAAATATCAAAGGTAACATGAATGTCCCATTTGGAATGATACTACATTCTTAAGAGATTCGTTCAAAGAGTTTGGAAACAGGTACAAACTAAAGTGAATCAGTTCTCAGGCTCTGATTGGCAACTCTTCCTACGCTGGGAAGACACTGCCGTTGCCTATTTATGCTGTATAGATTATGTTTATGCTCACCTGTAATATAGAAATGATATGCATAATCAAATCAAATCAAAAATCAAGCATATAGTTTTTCTTTAACAGTAAAGATAAGATCCACTTTCATAAATAGTTGTAAGATGGGATGGATCAACAAGACTTGTTGGACTAATACTAGCATCATATGGCCCTTTTGTTTCAAGTCCTAGATAGAGAAAGTGCTGGAGTGTGTGAAGTTAATTGGAACTATACCTTTTCCAATTCCCAATTCTCTGTGATATCCCAGATTTTGGAATTCCTCAGGAAAAGAAGGTTTTGAGCCTGTAGCTCTTGAAAACATGAAAAATCTGCCACACACTGAGGTACAGAATAATTCTGTAATTTTTAATTGAGTGTATTACATTGTGTTCTTTGTATAAGGTTCCAGTTTTTAATACACATAAAACAATTAGTATCTAACACCCTGCCTCCAACTTCTGATCAAAATCTATTTCCTGGAAACTTCACCCAATTTTGCACAATTTTACTATTATTATTTTTTAAAAAAGACTAAAAACCCCAAGTCCAAATTACAATTTCTTTAATTCTATAAGGACTTTTTGGTTGCTTTAAGAAATTAATACAGTCTTCAAAAAATAGTTTTACTTTTGAAGGTATACTGAAATATTCTGGATTGGTTTCAGACCAAGGTAATTGTTCTTAATTTCAACTGGAATCAACAGGAAGAGTTAATAAATAATTGAAACACTATTGCTTTCATTCAAGTAATTACTTGGGATCCAACTTCTAATTATTTCTTAACATATCCCAGACATTCATCTTCCTGCTTTTGAACTATTACACAATATACTAAAAGATACATATAATAAACCAAATAGCTTTGCACAAAATCTGTACCATTCTGAAGTGTATTCCAGGTTCTAAACAATTATTATGAAAACAGCAGGTCAGCATTAACTGGAAATGAGAATTATGAAGCAGAAGCTTAAGCACCCTATTTGAAATCATTAAGTCAAACTTACTCCAAGATAAATAAATAAATAACACTGAAGCTTCACATTTTTGCCTACTAAGTGAACAATTACTTGAAATAATTGGCTAGATATATTGTCCCCACCACATAATTCTGTGGGTCCTTAATCTATATACTTGCTATCTGCAGTTAAAATAGAAAGTTTTTAATGAGTAACACAGAGGTAATGACAAATCCTGAAATAAACTATTCAGCCTAGATTTCAACTTGCAACTTTCATATTGTCTCATGGGTCCTGAACTAAATATGAAAATTACTGTCATATATAATATTTCAAGTACTTTCCAACAATTCATGCCACTAGTAACCAGTAATGGGCTTAATGGATGCCGGATGTGCTTTCTGACACCTACACGGAATAAGCAGCAGATACTTTTTCTCTTTGTGCCCTGACAGAGAAACTTCTGTCACTGCCTAGGATTGAACTCTCAACCTTCCAAATGCAAGGTATGCCTCTTCACCTTTAGGCCACCATCCCTGTGACTCATAGGTAAATGCTGCTAAAGGCAATGGCTACATTCTCCCCCTATTTCAAAATTATCTTTATACAATAGCAGTGCATTCCTTGTGGACCGCTCCCTAAAGAAACAGTCAGCAACATCAACAACCTAAAATATGTATTTCTCAGGAGTGCCCACCCAAAATCCTGTTCAGAATGTAGGTCTGCAACATGCCTCAAAACAAAGGGGAAAACTAATGCCTCTTGCAAATTTGCTTCAGGGTGATAATGGACAAAAAAGAGCAAGGGCCATGGTGGCATAACGGTTAGAGCAGAGGTGAAATCCAGTCGGTTCTAGTCAGTTCACTAGAACTGGTAGTAAATTTTCTAAGCAGTTCGGAGAACCAGTTGTTAGAAGAAATCTCCTTTTATTTTTTCCACTTTATAGGGTTAATCCTGTAAAGATTTACTTTACAGAGTTAATCCTGTAAAGAAGGCAGTTGTTTCTAGCCTAATCTTTATTGCCCTGCTCACAGAAACTGCCTCTCCCCTTATTACATTGTAACTTTGGTGAATTTAATTCTGTGCTTGGTGATGTTTAATTCTGTGTTTATTGATGGGATAATTTTCTCTATTCAGCTTTGTTTGGAAGGAAAAAGATTAATCTATGTTTCTGAAAAGAATCAGCTTCAGAAATCTGGCTAGTTGCTATGTCTATTTGTTCTGTTAATTGGTTTAACAAGCAACAGCTACTCCTTTGCTTCATTCTATCGTTAATTGCTTTCTCTGTAGTTAGGCTTATCTCAAATGTTTACACTTGAGCTTGCCTAAGGTGTGAGCTCTGGCAATGAGCTTGTGTTTTAGTTTTAAAATAAGTATTTGTATTGAAAAAAATTTTTTCCTTTTCTATCTGGGGAGGGGGGGTCTTCCTTCACTGCTTTAGTGGTTCTTGGCACTGTACTTTTGAGGTGTACTTGCAAGAGGCAGGATGCAAGCTTAGCACTGATTTTTTAACTGCCTTTCTGGCGAACATAAATTCTTTCTTTAAACCTGGATTATTTTCCTTAGGATACCTTATGAGGTGAGTGAGACCAGCTGGTATCTTTAAGTGGTGCAAATAGATCTAAGAATTGCTTCTGCTGCGTGTGCTCTTTCTGGAGAGCTTAAATGACCTCTCTGCTAAAGGGTTTCACTTTATGACCAAGAATTGGCTGTTTATAGTTATCATTGCATTTTAACTATTTTCATTCCTCAAGGTGCTCTGGCACCCTGACTGATTTGTAACTCCGGCTTGCAGGTATTTCTAATCTAATGATTGGTATTTAGGGCAGCTTTCTGCAAGCAAAGAAGCTTTTGTATTTTTGTACAGGTAATCCTTGACTTACAACAATTCATTTAGTGACCATTCAAAGTTACAATGGCACTGAAAAAAGTGACTTATCACTGTTTTTCACACTTACAACTATTGCAGCATCCTCATGGTTACAAGAGGTGAGGCGAAGCATCCGATATGAGTGACATCAAGTTGGCCACACCCACCCAGTTACATGACCACCAAGCCATGCCCACCAAAGCCACATCCACAGATCCAATAGTAAAAAAATTTGAATTCCACTACTGGGTTAGAGTGCAGTACTGCAGGCTAATTCTGCTGATTATCAGCTGCCAGCAGTTTAGCAGTTTGAATCTCACCAGGCTCAAAATTGACTCAGCCTTCCATCCTTCCGAGGTCGGTAAAATGACTCAGATTGTTGGGGACAATATGTTGTCTCTGTAAACCATTTAGAGAGGGCTGTAAAGCACTGTGAAGCAGTATGTAAGTCTAAGTGCTATATTTGGAATCATGCAAGAAGGAAGATTTGAAAAGTAATTCCTATTGTAAAACTTTAAATCTACTTGCATAATTTTGGATTTAATATTTTAGAATTCTCAAAGCAAGAAAGATAGAATTGATGCTTTGAAAATTAGTAATTAATTATAATTTGGTTTCATTTTTATGTAAACTCAAGCAAGCACCCTTGCTTTGGATTTCTTTCCTTTCTTCATTCATTTTATAGTCTTTTAACAATTCCATATGATATGGATAATATGAAAGGTAGTATCAATTTAAGACTTTTGTGGCTACCATAATTTAAACTTTTGCTTTGCTCAACCAAGTCTGACATGAATCTATTATGTCAACATGACTCACATCTTACAAAAAAAAATCCCCAAGAAACGGACATTTTCATTTAAAGTATATATAATATATTTGGATTTTTGACAGAAGCCTAAATTGTATGCTTAATTTGTATATTGCTACACCACAGTTGTTGCATTTATCCATCGGCATTCAACAACATCTGGGAAAACATCTTAAAGTAAACAATGCTCAGTATGCCATCTGGACCAAACTGCAGGCAAAAATTAAAACAGAAGCATATGGAAAAACAGATTTTAACTCCCCTTCAGCACTGCAGGATAACAAATGTCAGATCTGGATCTGTCCACGCTTCACTGTACGATGCTTTGCAGCACCACCTGGCTCTCCTTGTACAGCCACCAAATATGGGCAGCCCTGCCACAGCGGACCATATCTGCAGGGCAAACTTAATAAAAGCATTTCATTTCATGGTTAAATGACAGCTTCACACAAGTAGCGAGGTTCTGTCTACTCTGAAACCTCTGCCTTCCCACAAAACCACAAAGAGCAAACAAACAATATTACAAGACCTGAGCTCTCATATAATTGTACATGTAAGAAACCATAATTACACAATCTTAAAAGTACCTTATTTTAATGGCAACTAAGAGACTAACCCGGGGTGGGCAAACTTTTTGTCTCGTGGGCCACAATGGTTTCTAAAATTTGACAGAGGGGCCGGGCCAGAATAGGATGCGATGCAATGGTGCCATTTC
>JAEANM010026882.1:0-10650 GCA_017656035.1 Myanophis thanlyinensis | reverse complement strand
CCTACCTACCTACCGTATTTCTTCCCCAAAATATAATGATTTCACACCAGGGTTTCCCTTTGTGGTTAACTTGATTCTTATTTGTTCTAAAGCAATTTCATTTATATAATTATAGCCTTCCACTAGAGAATAATGAAATAGTCTCGGTTTAATACTCATTTTAAGAGTTGGGTAACATTGTGACTCTTACTCTTCATTCCCTGGATACAAGAGACAAGGGTCTCACTGTAAAACTGCTAGTTTTGAATTAATTACGGTAAGTAATCATCTGTCCCTCCAGGTGTTGGCTTCCTTGCTGAATATATTTGGGAAAGGGAGAACTCATCTGAGATAGGAACCCTTTGGTAAAGAGTCTTTGGGGTAGTTCCATTTGACAGGGTCTCTTTTTCCTTTAAAGTGGGGTGATTTTTGTTTTTGGCAGATACAACAAGCCTGAAGGTATTAGCTGTACACTGAGCACTTTTGTTTATAGTACAGAGGATTTGTTATTTGTTTTTGGTTTGTTTGTTTAGAAGACACCCCCCCCCCAAAAAAAAAAAAAAGCTGAAAAAGAACAAGAAAAAGGGAAGAAAAATGGGTAGAAATTTAGTAAATATTAGTAGGATCATAATATTGCTGGAAGCTATTAAGATGTACAGACCTTCTGCACTGACCAGTCAAGAAAAAAGTATTAGTGACGGTTAAGAATACACAGGAGTGAATGAAGGGTAGCTGTATTAATCTTGTTTTCTGCTTCCATTGTATTTTTTCCCATTTTATAAACTTCCCACTGATCATGGTAACCTCCAGGAAGTTTTACATGTACCTAACCCTGCCATTGGGAGGAGATGTACAGTATGAGTTGTTGGATTTTAGTGAGTTAAATTTACTATGGCAGGTCCAAAGAAGCAGACAATAGGATCTTAGAAACCAACAACTGGCTATGCAAAAGGTGTCACTGAGGTGATTTTTGGATTATCTGACAAGATTCCTTAGAAGAGACATGTTATCTCTTACAAAAACTGGGAGGGAAGTATTTGATAAATGCCTCATCAACCAATCAGGAAGATCTTAAACAAGAACAAAAAATGGATGGTGCAAAAATCCAGAACTGAATACCTAGCCAAGGAGTGGAGCTAAGAAAGGAAGAAAGCAGGAGGGGGAATTGGGACTCACAGCTTCTCAAATATGCCAGTAGGTGGTACTCAAAGCCTCAGGTGTTTATATAATGCACAGAGTATATTTGCCATCCAGGGAGAGCTAGAGATCTTAAGAATACAAATAAGATATGCTTAGGCTTTACTGAAACTTGATGGTATGTTACTTGAAATTAGCCCCAAACATTAAAGGACTATAATATATGGCAGAGATCCAAGAGACAAAATTGCAAATGTTGCACTGCACATACAGTAAAATATGCTTGAATAGAAATTCAGGAATTAGAACACTGAAATCCCATTGAAAGTCTTGGGGTCTGCCTAGAGGCCCATATTCTTCATTTTTATTAATGATCAAGATAATGAGACTAATTAATAAATTTGCAAATGAAACAAAAAGGAGGCCTGGACAACACTCAAGATTACAGAATAAGATGATCTGAAAAATTGGAAGACTGAGTTGAAAGGGGAGACATATGAAGTATTATATTTCTGTCAGATATTGCATTAGAAATGTGGAGAGCAAATACAAGATGGGGGTTTCATGACTCAGAAACACTGAGAATAAGCTGAATATGACTCAACAGTGTAAGACCGCTGTAAAAAGGCTAACACAGTTCTGGGCTGCATGAAAAGTGCTGTAGCAATGTTGCATGGAGTCCTTATTCCCTTCTGCACTAATTGAGGATCACATGTCTAGAAATATATTGACAAGTTGGAACAAGTCTGGAGCAAAAAAGATGATCCAGAAAATTAGGATTTGTCCTGGGAGGACAGGGTGAAGGGATGCTTAGGAGACAAAAAAACAGGGAGAAATATGTTAACCAATGTCCACATATATAAAAGAAGTCATGAGGAAAATGGTAAACTTTTTTCCCCATTGCCATAGAAACTAGGACCAGAAATAATGGTATAAATTTTCAACTACCTAGATTCCCTTACTGATCACATGGTGTTTCTTGGTGGTAAGCGTAAACATCAGCAGGACAAGTTCTGACTGTATAAGCCATCATCCATAGAATAGGATGCAATATGAGATACTCCAGTCTCCTCCTTTAGGGCTGTTTAAATTGAGACTACCTAGACCTCTGTCAGAAGCTGTAAGGAACCTTCACCTGCAGGGGATTGGACCAAATGACCAGAACGGTATCTCCAAGTTTATAATTCTTTACTATAAAATGCAAACATATTTTTTTCCATATGCTTTCTTGATTTTGATTTAAAGCAGCATAGTAGTCAAAAGGTATTTTCCTTATGGTTGAAGTTGCCAGAACATTTGTTAATGAGTAATATACATGATTTAATGCATTTCTGGAGTGAGCAATCTCTACTTGGAAAGAATCCCAACCTGTCTTCTGCAGAAAATTTCTATTTCTTTATGGTACTCAACAAGGTAATCATTTGTCTGGAAACCTATAAAACGTCAGTACTCATAATAAAATTTCCCATTTTGATTGAGATTTTTTCAGAGTGGTGATCAGTCTGTGCAATTTTGATTGATTTGCTTTTTTCTAGCTGTTGGGATAAACAGAAATAAACATACCAATTCCTAATGCTGATTGGAAAAACGATGTCATGCAATGGCAGTGCAGAAATGGAAGAAGTTATATAAATTCTAATGTTGTGATTTGTAGGGGCAGACCCATTTATGCAAATAACATGTGACTTCTGGTGTTTCCCAGAATGGAATCCACTGTGGGAAAATATAGGCAGCTTCATTAGGATGGGGAGATAAAAATAGCTGAGATTTGGAAGAAAAGTGGGGGGTTTTTCTCAGTAGCAAAATTGGCATGGCACCCTTTGAGGGGAAGAGCATTTGCAAGGGATCTGAAGAAATTCGGGATTATGCTGAACAGCTCACTGAAAATGTCAGCTCAGGGCATAGTTACTGTAGAGAAGACAAATACAGGAAAAGCACCACAATTACCAACATAATGGTTCCTTTCACACAAATCTGGTGTGCATCTAGTAGAGGGGATCCTCGACTTACAACAGTTTATTTAGCAAGCGAAGTTATAACAGCCCTGAAAAAAATGACTTAAAACCATTCTTCACACTTACGACCGCTGCGGCATTCCCATGGTCAGATGATCAAAATCCAGACCCTTGGCAACTGGTTCATATTTATGATGGTTGCAGCGTCCTGGGATCACATGATCCCCTTTTGTGATCTTCTGACAATCAAAATCAATAGGGAAGCCAGATTCACTTAACAACCATGTTACAACTGCAGTGATTCACTTAACAAAACTGGCAAGAAAGGTCATAACATGAGGCTAAATTCATTTAACAAATGTCTTGCTTAGCAATAGAAATTTTGGGCTCAATTGTGGCCACAAGTCAAAGACTACTTGTATAAAGTACAACCTCCTGTTATCCATTCCTCGTTTGCTCCCCTTCCCGGGCAGATTTTTTAAAAAAACTGCTTTGGTGTTCTGATTAAATTCAGAGACAGACAGATACTGTGGTAGATGCTGCTGGCCCGTGTTATGCCTCTTTTAGCCCTCAGAGGCAACAGCGAGCGGTTAGGAGCAAATCTGGCGGAGAGATCCTGCAAGCGAGTGGGCTGGCTGTGCTGCTTTGACTCATCCCAGGCTGCAGTTCTGCAAGGCCCAGCAGAAAAGGAGAAGTCTGTGTTGGAAGCCGGGGGGAGGATAAGAGCTTGTCCCTTGGAACTCAAACAAGGGAATTTTAGTCTTACTCATCATATTATTTTTATATTTGTTTTTCAGATGTAAACCTCAAAGCTTCTGTCAGCGCATTAACTCTTGAGCTTTCTGCACTGCATCCAGTAGATGCCTAAATTCCTGTGGCCATCTAAGGACTGTTAAGAAGGGCAATGACACTCTTATAATGGAAAATTAAGTCCCTTGTTGGGGTGGCTCCAGATCTCTTTCTTCAGGACAGCTCTTGTGTTGCATGGAGGAAAACACTTGTTTCCTAGCAATGGGATGACAATATTTTGTCACTGGGGGACGAAAGCTGTTTTCCCCTCTGCAGGCTTAATATTGTAGAAAGAATGGTGTTTGGGTGCCCAACTATGACTTTTCTCTGTGATCAATGAGCAGGGATTTAATCTGAATTATCTATAATTATCTCAAAAATTATCAGCCTACACTTGAGATTTAAACTTCAACAAAAGATCCAGTATTCCATGTTGATTCACTTAAAGCTATGATATTATAGATTTTTTTTATATAAAAAAAGCTTTTATTCATTCAATACATTAAATCAGTCTCAAAACATGACCATGAGTGAACTCAGTCTAAAGTTTACAAAGCCTTGATTTTGTCCTTCTCAACCTGGTGCCCTCCAAATAAGTTGGCACCACAACTCTTAGAATTCAGAGCCAAGATACAGGCTGGGAATTTTGAAAATTGGAAGCCCAAAGGAAGCCCAAAAGGTTCCACCAGGGAAAGCCACCTCTTGAAGTCTCTCACCATACTGAAAAAGTCTCATGTGATTTGTCTGACAAGTTGTGTATTTTATTTGTTTATTAATCCTTTATATAGCTGCTCATCTCACCAAAAGCAACTCTTGCCATACAGATAAAAACAACAGATATAAAAATAAAAAAATAGAAAAAATATAAACATTTATATAAATACATTTAATGAAAAGCAAATATACAAAACATAGATGAAAACAGAATAAGAATGGCCACTTCAACAATGGAGCCATCCAGTGGTGGAATTCAAATTTTTTTACTACCAGTTCTGTGGGTATGGCTTGGTGGCATGGCTGGGGGGGAGGGTCATGTGACCGGGTGGGCAGTTTCTGTAAGCAGGGCAATAAAAGATTAGGCTAGAAACAACACCAGAATGTTTCTTTCCTGTTTTCCTTACAGGATTAACCTTGTAAAGTGGAAAAAACCAAAGGGAGATTTCTTCTAACAACCGGTTCTCTGAACTGCTTAGAAAATTTACTACCGGTTCTAGCGAATCTGCTAGAACCTGCTGAATTTCACCTCTGGAGCCATCTAAACACATTTCCAGTTTTCTGAGATCCCGGCCTAATGACATAAGCAGGTCTTGAGGAGAGCCTTCCAGAATATCAAAAGGAGTGGAAATAATTTAATTTTAGGTAGAGGAAAATCCCATAATGTTGGTACTGTGGCAAAGAAGGTTTGTCTCCTGGGACCCAGAAAATGTAGATTCCTAGCTGATGGTACACTTTGCCTTCTCTGTTAGATCTAATGGGGCAGGATGATGTGATTGGAGAAAGGCATATAGCTTCTCAGATAGCCTGGTCCCATGCCACAAAGGGCTTTAAAGATTAAATCCAGCACTTTGAATTGGTACCAGATGCAACGAGGCAACCAATGCAGTTTTCAGAACATGCACTGTTCTAGGAGTGTCCAAGACATTGCACACCATTGTACCAATGGAAGCTTCTGAACACTCTAGGAGGGCAGCATTCAAAGTTAATAGGTGTACAAATCTACTTTTTTTTCTCTTTTACCTTTAAGATGTCCCTTTAAACAATGCTGACAGAGCAATAAATAATTTCCTTAACTCCCACATCATTGAATTCAATAAGAGTACATCTGGATAGGTGGGGAAAAGTTTTAAATAGCTCAGATTGTGATCAGTTGGGTTGATAGACAAGAATGTCTCATAAATTGCACGGGTTGTTTTTTTCCCCACAAATAGGAAGGGATGTTGCTCAAAGAAAGATTCTGTGTAAATTAAGATTTGCTGCTTTATCAGTACAGGAAATGAAATAAATATAATCTAATCCCTTGCCAGGGTCTTCACATAGTAAAAATGAGTTCTGTCCCAGTTCTAAAGATACTAATGACAGCAAAGTTAGACACAACTAAATTCCAACCCTAACCCTAATCCTTAATCTCAAAGGTAACCAAGTTTAAATAATCTTTTTTCTTCTGCTTTGTTTCACGACCTAAAAACTATTCTTATAACTATGAAAGGGTGACAGCGGTCATAGCAAATGATCTACAATGAATAAGAAATGTCTTATGGAAAGGAAAACAAAGAATAGGCCTAACAGCTGCTTGAATAGAAGTGACTCAAATGGTGTCATTACCCTAGCAGTCCAGGAAAAAATGAACTTGCCTGATATAGTCATTTATATTAGTATTCTGATTCTGATTAGAAAGAAGATATTTAAATATCCTAAGCAAACAACATGTCTCAACGAATAGGTGCAACAAAACAAAAAACAAAAAAACTACCATCAGATTAAACAAATAAGGTCTGGAATTTTGGAAGATGTGGTTCATGCTCTTCCCAAATGGTTGTTATGGGAGAGGGGGTCTTTGTGACCATGGTATACAACATCCTTGATCTAGAAAGCAAATTGTTGATTCTTGTTTGATTCCATCTGTCATCTAGTTACCTTAACTTTTTTTATGGGCAGAGAGCACACTCGAGACCTCTGAGGTCCCACCACACCTATCCACCTTTTTTTTTTAACTTTCTAAAGATAACTAATTTATTTGGGAGCTGAAGACATCCTTCAAAATAACAATCATGCTTGTGCCTAGGTTACACCAAGCTACCTCCTTCCTATTAAATTGTTATCTTTTTTTTAAAGGATTCTTTTAATGAAAAAGAAAATCAAGCAGCCTTGCAGATGCCTTCTTCTGGTCATAGAGAAAGATTAAAATCAGGACAAGAAGCAGACTAGAAGAGATTTATTCCATGAATAAGAAGCAGAACAGCTAGTAGTTCCGTGCAACTTTAAAAGAAAAGCCGAAATGATTACGAAGCAAGGAAATGTAGTTATGTCAGCTACAAGATGGGGAGCACATCTTGAAACGGAGATTTGAAACAAAATAAGAAGCCAACCTGGAGACTTCAGAAAGGGTGAGAGTAACATAATCAAAGTGGTGAGGGAGAACATTTATTTTGGTATTGATATGATCTGAACAGCCTGGAACGGCAAGCTGGCTGGAATTCTAGAGGTACACAGTGAGCCACTGAAAGTAGTAGTTCAGATTCCTCCCTCTTTAGTTTCATTTCCTGTTGAGAACAGGAAAATCTTGAGCAGAAGACATTATGTCAGACATTTCATCTTACTACACATAAAGAAGAAGGAAAAAGCAACCTGATTCAGAAAATTGGTTTACTGTCACAGGCATGATCCTTAGGCTGAGGTTCTTCATTATCTCCAGCCCAGTTGCGATGAGAAGTGCACACATGTTGTCGGACATAATCGTCAGGAGCCACAGTTTATTTAGCAGAATATTCAGTGTACATTCATTAATGGTTCTGAATCTGTCTTTGAAATGGGAATCGAAGACGCCTAAGCCCTGAGTTTGATATTTGTATAAATTTAGGTCAACCTAATCAGTGGTCATTTTCCCATTGGTCAAAACTCTTGCCTCAACTCCCTTCTCAGCCATTGTATTGTTTCCCATAGAGAATCAATATCTTCATCTTGCAGCTTACCTCCTCCAAATCCCCAAAGATGCTATAGCAACAATATACAATTATTGTATTACAATTATCATAGCACTACTTCTATAAATAATAATGCATATGCAATATGTAGTTGTTGCACATGGAAAAAGGATTGTGCTGCAATGTTGCCAACATTTTATCTTAGCAATGACAGGCACCTGAGAACCTCTGATTTGAGATTTTATTTATTTATTTGCTTACTTATTTACTTTTTTATTTATGTGTTTTATACATTCCCCTCAGTTATCTCCTCACCAAATTTATTTTTGCAACCACCAGACAAATGCTGCCACAAATACCTAGAATAACAGTGTGCCCTAAAGCAGGGGTCTCCTGTCTTGGCAACTTTAAGACTTGTGGACTTGAACTCCCAGAATTCCTCAGGCATTCTTTCCCAAAAACATTTCCCATGCAATTTCACTTACATAAAAGTAGCTGATGAAAACCAGACTGCACCTTTTTAATTCCGCCAATGGACATTAAGAAAGGTGAGTTTAGCCTATGTATAATTTCTGATACAATGGCCGGATACAGAACATCATCCAACATTGGAATACTGGAACATTGTTCAACAATCATTCTCCCAAAAGTGATGGATTTTCAGCTGTTCCCTAATTCCTATGAAACTAAAAAAAAAAAAAAAGATTTAGGAGAAAGATCAAGTGATGGAGGAAGGATTGCCTACAAATATCCAAGAGAGATCCAAGTCGATCCCTCTCCAATAATTCTCTTTGTAATAAATACATCCTGAAACCTAAGAGGTTTTTATTTGTATTTGAATATTAGCAGTATGGAATTGGAGAAGAATAAGAACTGTGAGATATGTAGTCGGGAAAATTATAGTAAGAAGGAAACATAGCTTAGTGATATTAAGTAAATATTAATGTTTTTATTTATATTTTTCTTTGTTTGTGATGTTTGTTTAATAAAGTTTATTTTTTAAAAAAGATGTTTTTAAAGGAGTTAGTGAAGAACTGGTTCAGCTAGGTAGATAGTATTGATTTCACTGGGAATTTTGTGATGAGATTACTGCCTTATTTCCATTTCTTCAATTAAACTCATTTTTATATGTGGGCATTTGGCTTAATTAATTTTAATATGGGAATGAATGATTAAATGCTTCCCATGTCCAAGACAACCTATCTAACCTTGTTTCACTATTTCTTCGAAGTTTATTAAGTTCTATATTTCTGACCTTTGAACCAGAAGATTATACTACCATCCTTTCTAGTTTCCTAGAGAGGAGTTAAAAACAAAAAAGATTTGGGTAAGGATTCCTCAATGGATAGAGGGTCAGAAAGTTCACCATGATTTATAGTAGTATTTCATAATCACTTTTTATTAAGAAACTCTTGAGAAAAGATCGGTTCACCCAAATGCAAGAGTAAGGAGTTTATAACAAATGAAAATAATTAATGCACTACGAAACAAAATTGAGGGAGATCACTAATAGTGCATTTTATTTTTTTTCCCTTGTTCTTGGTTCCTTGCCTCTATCTATTGGCCAGTTACCAAACAAAGAGAGTGGCTCTATGTTTCAAAGTGGCAGAACTAATGATGATTAGAAGTCAATTTCAAAGTGTTTTGTGAAGAACTAATTGGGGCCAAATCTGTGGCATGAAAATGTCTGATTCTCTTATATATTCAGAATTTCTGAAGCCATTTCTGGACTTCCAGGAAAGAAATGGCAAAGTGAAAATGGCTCTGCTAAAAACAGAGCAGACTATGTGACCAAATGAAGAGCCAGCAAGTAGACCAGCTATTCATAATTCCTCTCAGGACAAGGCAAGGCCTTGAGATCACCCAAAAGTGCTCAATGCAATGGTGAGAAAACTGGAAGATAGTGGTCTCTGATGGGTTTAGAACTCTGGGAGATGAGGGAATAGTCACCTTTCACTCAAACCATAGCTGGCACCTTCAAAAGGACACTGGGTTTGCATGCTTCCTTTTCTAATTATTTTTGGATATTGTTTGTTTATTGCTTTTCAATTATTAGGATCATTAAGATTTATAGCACTGGTGGTTCATTCAGTCCTTAGGGAAAGAAGTTTTAAATACAATTTTGAAAATTTAATTTTTGTTATAAAAGAGGAACAATATATCTGATATATCTGATAAGACTGTGACTAATTTGAAAGTGGATCTAAAAATGACAGGCTAGAAGAATGGTATGGAAAAAGATGTTACACTGGACATACAAAAGAAGCCAGAGGATGTCTTCTTAATGAAAAGAGATATATAAATAACAAATCAAGAGAGTAACTGGATAGTTTTCCCATATTGGATTTAAAAAGGCCTGTTAATGAGAACAGAGGGACAAGTTAAGTGATTTAACTGCTGACTGGTAAATTAAAACTTGACCATTACTGAAATACTATAATGTGGAGAGCTGAATGGGGGGAGGGTGGGAATTAAATCATAAAATAATCAGGGTGGGGGAGGGAGATTCAAACTTTCTATGTATTTCATCTCTAATTCAGACTGGCTTACATTATCATTCCTTCTCTCTCTTCTACTCTCCTTCTGAACAAATTTGCTAACCAAAATGAATTCTATCAAGAGGGGAAAAAAATTAGTGTGAGAGTTGTATGTGTGAGTAAATAATTCTATTCTACATTCCTTCCCTGTCTTAAATGTGTCTCTCCTTGTGCTACAATTCATTCAGACTCAGTTGCTTCCCCTGGGAAAATAGTTAGTTTTAGACCTTGCTGAAATTGAACAAGCACAAAAAGGAAATTATAGTTCAATAATTAGCAGAAAATATGTTCTAAATTCCAAATTAGCCCTATAATACTGACAAGAAATTGCACCATTTCAACATAAATAAGCTGTAAATTTCTTATTCAAGGCTGTTTCAATAAAGCTTTCATGTTACCAGTCAGTATGCTGACATGGCATAATGATGATAGATATGCATTATTCAATACCACTATGGCTTCTAAAAACCTTATAATATAATGAGCTAATCCAGTTTGTAATTAACTTTGCTTTTAACCAGTGGTGGAATTCCAATTTTTTTACTACTGGTTCTGTGGGCGTGGCTGGGGGGGTGTCATGTGACTGGGTGGGCAGTTTCTGTAAGCAGGGCA
>JAEANM010026881.1:0-10650 GCA_017656035.1 Myanophis thanlyinensis | reverse complement strand
TGGGAGTTGAAGTCCACGAGTCATGAAGGAGCCATAATTGCCCACCCCTGGTCTATGGAGATTCTCAGTCATCCAGGTCATGGCTGTCACATATTTATTTTTCAAGAGGCAACTGGGCCTTTCTATGTTTTTCCTTGGAAGACGTTTCACCTTCTCATCCAAGAAATTTCAGAAGCTTCTTGGATGGGAAGCGAAATGTCTTCAAGGGGGAAAAAAAAATCCTGAAGAAATTTCTTGGATGATTATATTCTAGGAGGATCTAAATGATTTATTAAAGGGGCGGGGCTTTTCATTTTTTGTGGCTGCCAAAACCGAACCAGACTTGATGAAACTTCTTGGATGAGAAGTGAAATTTCTTCAAGGAAAAACAGAGGAAATCCAGTTGTGTCTTGGAAAAGCACCCTTGGGACTCATTTTTTAGTGTTCCTGTAATTTGTTGGTAATGAGCCTCAGGCTATGATCTGGAGAAGCGAAATAGGACACAGCCGATATGTCTGCCCCCAAATAGAGTTTGACACACTAATACTGTCTGGAAGGATGCTTCGTTTCTCACCAGCAGGAAAGAAAATAGGCCTCAGGGTCTAGGTGAGAAAGTCAGGGAAAAACCACAGCCAATCATAAAAGACCAGGAAACCCTGATCCTTACAAGGTTTCCTGCTGATCCCACCTGTCAATCAACCAAGAACTTGACTTGGCCAGATGCTAAATGAATGCCCTAAATCTTGGTCAACAAAACACAGTTGCTATCTTTATGTATACTAAAACAGACCAGAAAGATCTTAATGAAGTACATATTATTATTATTATTAAATTTACATAGTACTCACAACATACTAAGACAGTGTTCCTGCCACGTATTGAGACACATTATTATTATTATTATTATTATTATGTAACCACCTTCCCAACTACCCCCAACTTATTGCTAACCTAATTCCTATCTTACCGCCCCATCCTGCCCTAACTTACCTGTGGTCATGAGTGGCCGTGTAAGCATTTCACTGCATATCGTACCATGTATGACTGCATGTGACCAATAAAATTTGAATTTGAAAATTTGAATTATTATTATTATTATTATTAATTAAATTTATATACCGCCTCTCTCCCAAGTAGGGACTCGGGACAGTGTACAACCAACTAAAACAGAAACAATACAATAAATGTCAATTAAAACAAAAGTAAAAGAATTAAATTGGAATATGGTTGATTCTGTCAAATTTAAAAATTATGAATTATAAACACATACCCCCCCCCAAAAAAAATAAAACCCAATTCCATTTTCAGCCAGGTTTTTTTTTTTTTCTGATCCGGTTAATAAAGTTTGAATTGCCTTTCCTTCTGCCAGCAATAGTTCTTCTATTAACCATCCTTTTTTCTCTTCTGAAACACTTGTTTCCCCTCCATCAGGATCTCCTCGATCTGGCATTTTCCATAAGTTACGATGTGGGAGAGCATCTGAATTTCATTGCCGCTACACGTTATGAGGTGAGTCACTGCAGGGAAACCAAACAGCCCAGCTGGGTTAGAAAGAGTTTCCCCCCCAGGTTCTTTATGCCAAATGAGAAAATAGGTTGAGGACATTCTGCACCTGGGATAAGATGCAGATATGCATAAACGTGGTGGCTCAATGGCTAAGACGCTGAGTTTATCGATCGGAAAAGTCAGCAGTTGGGATGTTCAAATCCCTAGCACCACCTAATGGAGTGAGCTCCTGTTACTTGCCCCAGCTTCTGCCAACCTAGCAGTTCGAAAGCATGTAAAAAATGCAAGTAGAAAAATAGAGACCACCTTGGTGGGAAGGTAACAGCGCTCCATGTGCCTTCGGAGTTTACTCATGCCGGCCACATGATCAGGGAATCATAATCAGACAGCGCTGGCTCTTCGGCTTAGAAACGGGGATGAGCAGCGCCCCCTAGAGTCAGGAACGACTAGCACACATATGTGCAAGGGGAACCTTTACCTTTATGCATAAACCTGGCGAACTCATTCTTGTGGTTAGTTTTGTCAGGTTGCAAATGTTGAAACTTACGAAGAGATGGGGATTTTGCTTGTTTGTTTGTTTGTAAAATTTATTAGTTGCCTATCTTGCCAAGCAGTAACTCTGGGCAGCGTACAACATTAAAAGATAAAACTGTATCATTTATAATAATAATAATAAAAAAATACAAATACTATCAAATCAACCTGGTTAAAAATATTCTACGTTCTGGGAATATTCAGTCTAGAGAGAAGACAGCGGAGGTAATTTATATTATAGGAAAGTGTTCGATTCTTTCAATCGGCTAGAAATGACATCTTTGCCCCCTCGGTTTTGCTCTTTCTTTAAAAAACAAAAGATACGTTCTGTGGTTTCTGCTCCTGTCTAGCTCGTTTTTTGCACCTAGCACGAGGCCACGCTTGGCTTGTTTGCTTTGGTGTTATATGAAACTTGTTGAAGATGGTTTGGCCTGCTGGAGTTGAGAGCTTTGCATGATTATTAAACATGGGAAACGGGTTGGGCGAGTCCAACCACTGTAGCCATGTCTGTTTATGCCTTGTTCTCCTTCCATGTATTAACTGAAGGCTGGGAACATCTGATGAGACACCTCCCCCCCCCCCCCAAAAAAAAAATACTTTGTCCTCTTTCCTCAGTTCTGCTTGTGGACCGATGGACTGAACGTGCTTCTCGGTCGGGAGATGACCAGCGAAAGGATGCAGAGCGAACTGGATATCTTGCTGTCTATGGAGCTGAAATTGCGATTGCTGGATCTGGAGAACATTGCCATTCCCGATGCTCCTCCCGACATCCCAAAGCCTCCCAGCAACTTAAATTTCTGCTATGACTTTACCCATATCGAGCAGTAAGGGCTGTCCTTTCTCTCCTTAGCACACACTGCCCCCCACCCCTCCACCCCACCCCGAAAAGCAGGACCTTCACCACTGCTCTACGAATTCTCGGGCGCTTGGATCACACCTGGAAATCCAGATTAGGAAACGTGGCATGGAATCATCCCGTTTTCATCCCACGTTGGTCCAATGGCTTTCTCTGTTGCCGCCTTTCCACCCAGGTAGCATTTACTTTGACATCAAAGCCGGGCAAACCACAGGTAACCAACCAATGTTCAAACCGCATCTTGTCAGAGCATGGGTTTGAAGATGAGCGGTGACCACCGATTGCCTCATTCAGACAGCGCAGCAAATGAAGCGAGGCCAAGAGGAAGGAGTGTGGGGCAGCTTGTGGTTTGCTCACACAGCCTTTCCCAACCGAGCCTTGGTTTGAGTGTCTGGTTTTCTTTTTTTAAAAAAAAAAAAATCCTAGAAAATCAGTTCTTTTAATTAACGCTTCCGGATGCAGCCGTTTTATGTGGCTTCCTTCCAACCTGGAGGTGCCATTGAAACCTGGAAAATGGGAATAGCTTTGCCCGGGAGAGAGAGAGAAACAGGCAGGCAAAGAGGCTTTAAGAATAGAAAGTAAGCGCTGTGAAAAGGGGAACAGAAAACTGAACAGCCACCCACTCGCCACGATGTTTGTCTCTGAGCTGAGTCTTCGAAAGTTACCTGTATTAAGAAAACACACAACGCATGTGCACCAAAAAAACTGAAACGAAACAAAAAACAACCCACAAGGGAATTTGCCTGCCACCTAGGTTGGCTTGTGTCCTGGAGAGACCTCATTCTGCAATCTTTAGCATTATCCTACTGTGAAGGGTAGCCACATCGACTACCCTTTGCCCGACACCACCACCTCAGACACTATTAATGCCACAACTTGCCTCGGCCACGCAACCACCTTAGCTTTTGCTCGTTGTAGAAGCTTAACAATCCCAGCTGCTGCCCGTGTGGCAGCTGAGGCAAAGGGCCTGGTGAAGCGTGTCGAAAGAGGCAGAAAGCCCTATTCCTCACCAGGCTGAGCCGTGATCTCAACTCCAGATGCTGTTGGCTTCACCGGCCTGAAACGAAAAAGCTTCTTAGGGCTGGTTGTGGAAGAAGAATGAGCTTTAAGTTGGGGGGGGGGGGTTCAGGTTCACAGATGGCTTTCTGAATTCTGGCTGTTAGCTGTTCCCCCCCCAGGGTCTGAGTGGCACTTCCTTGGGAATTGCACCAGGGAATTGGAAATGTGGAGTGGAGGGATGGAGGTGGATTTCCTCAAGTTTTCCTTAAGAAGCACTGGTGTCCTTCCTCGGGCAATTGGTCTCTTCTCCACCCACCTCTTAAGCTTGGGTGGCTTCAATCCTTGCTCTGCCTTTTGGGTACGTTTTTGCACTTTACATTTTGCCCCTCTTGCTGTATAAAGGACAGGGAGGCAATGCAGTCAGCGCTCCAATCTTCCCAAGCAAACGGGAGATTGTTCTGTTCAAACCAGGAGCACAATTAGCTTTAAGGGATGCATTTACATTTTTTTTTCTTTGTTAACTCGTGATAGTTTGTAAGTGTACGATGTACGGTACAGGGGAGAGCTTTCCAACGATCACTTTCAAGAACTTCCTTTTAGGGTACGGTAGATTCCTCGGTACTTAACGATCAGTGCTGTTGCTGACAATAGTCTCGATTTTGCCCCAACAATAATTGGGATTCTGGATATGCCGTGAAACATGCAATTTATTATTATTATTATTTTTAATTGCTTTCCCTTATTTCACTGGCCACCTCGTTCTGTGCCTAAGCTAGACAGAGAGCCTTTTTGGGATCTTAAAAGGGAAGAGCGCAGGGGATGAGCGGTTGCATTGCATCACACCAGGGATTAAACCAGATCGGGATGAGCAACTGTAAAACTTTTACGACCTGTGGACTTCAACTCCCAGAATTCCAGAGGCGGCTGAAGTTAGAATAATAGAATTGGAAGGGACCTTGGAGGTCTTCTAGTCCAACCCCCTGCCCTGGTAGGAAACCCTATAACATTTCAGACAAATCTCTTCTTTAAAACTTCCAGTGTTGGAGTATTTACAGCTTCTGGAGGCAAGTTGTTCCACCGATTAATTGTTCTGTTAAGGAAATTCCTCCTTAGGTTCTAGCTTGCTTCTCTCCTTGATTAGTTTCCTGTCCTGCCTTCTGGTGCTTTGGAGAATAGCTTGACTCCCTCTTCTTTTCTGGCAGCCCCTGAGATATTGGAAGGCTGCTATCATGTCAAGGTGGCGTTGAAGTCCACAGGCCATAAAGTTGCTATAGCCACTCACCACTGAGCAAGACTGTCTAGGAAGCTCAGCCTAAAAAGAAACTAAGATTTTCTTGATGTGTCCAGGATTGAAGCTTTTCCCTCTAACTGACCAAGTAAAAAAGCACTTCGGCGTCCCTCTGTTAAAGGACGGGCTTGTGACTAAGGGAAAGGTTTCTTTTGATAGTTCCTTCGTTTGTCTCTCTCAGCTATTTTGAAAGGAAATGTGGCGGTTTTTTACTTATTTTATGTACGTTTGGTGTATGTATCACATATATTTTGTTTCCCCCTCACCCCACAACAGATGTAAGAGTTCATTGCACTGGATCAGAAATTGCGTTTTTCTTTTTTTCCTCCTTGCGAATGATTTAGTCTCGCCCCGTGAAAACTCATCGCAGGTTTGAGAACAAACCGTGTCTGCTTCGATGCAGGTAGTCCTTGACTTAACGACCACAATTGAGCCCAACGTGTCTGCCGCTAAGTGAAACGTTTAAGTGAATTTTACCCCTTCGCGACCTTTCTTGCCACAGTCAGTGGTTCTTAGCAGCCGCTAAGTTAGTCACGCGGTTGTTAAACGAATCTTGACTTTCCTGCTCGCTTGGCTCATCAGAAGGTCACAAAAGCCGATCACGTGGGCCAAGAACACCGCGGTACATTTGCCCGGCATCCCAATTTTTGATCACATGACCACGGGGATGCGCCAATGGTCGCAAGTGTGAAAAAAATGGTCGTAACTCACCTTTTCCAGTGCTGTTGTAACTTTGAATGGCCAATAAATGAATTGTTGTAAATCAAGGTTTATCTGTAAACTGCTGAAAAGGGAGTTCCCCAATTTTCTTCCTGCTCCCACGATTCTACTGTAACAAATCCACTGTGGTACTACCTTGGGCATAGAAGCCATTAATCATTAAAGAAAAGAGGGGGGGAGGGAACTACTTTTATGGCTTTGTTTGATTGCATACAGTTGGGAATTCCTGTACAGAGCACAGAAAATGGGTATCTTTAAAAATGTATAGATGGGAGTCAAAGCCCAGTGTGAACGTTTTATCTTTTTTCCTCCCAGTTAAAAATAATAATAATGATTGAGTGGCAGATGCTTTGGGAATATTCTGTAGTTTAACATGGGCCTACGGTGAAGGGTTGTTGCTTGTGAAACGCATGGGAGATGGAGAAGGACAAATTGACGGATTATCTTTACCGGGAATCAATAAGTCATCTGTAGCAAGAGAGCTGGCAAATAAATTAAATACATAAGGCAGACAGATCATCGTAAGATTTTGGCAGATTTTAAGGGGGAAAGTTACAGTCTTAATTTATTTTATGACTGCAGGCATCACATTAGATGGTGGAGCACGTGGGACCATCGCTATTTTGTAATCTCAGCTTGGGTAGATTAACCTGATGGATCAAAACTCTGAAAATCTATTTACTGCAGCCAGTGGGATTAACAACGGCTCACGCAAGCAGCTGCTTGCTAAGCAGAGAACATAATTCAGGACTGTTTGATCGGTAGAGAATCAAGCTCGCACATCTTTCGCTGCCCCTTCCCAGTTGTATTCCCCCAAACGTACATTAAAAAGACTTTTAAAAGTTGCAATGGTCAAACGATGTCATAAAACTCCAGCAGATATGCGGGAGACCGTTTAATCACGCGATTCGCAATTTCCCTTTTTTTTTTTGGTCAGTGGGCCGTTAACCGGTAGGCCTTTTGGTTTTAACTCTTGCTCTGGGCCAAAGCTAAATTTCAGGCACGAGTTGACAAATTTTGGAGAATGTGGTGCTATTTTGTGGAAGGAGACCTCGGCGGTTTTGGATTATAACTCGCAGGGGTTTGTGGGGAGTAAAATCAAATACATAACTCTTAGCCAAAATCAGAGTTGGGGTTTAACCGCCTACAAAGCATGGATAAGATGGCAGTCTTTTATTTGTGTCTCTGTTTTATATCTGACCCACACGCCCCTCCACAGGTACACAAACTGAATCATGGGCTTAGAAAGACGAGATGAATGTAATCGGAAAAGTTGCTTTTTCACCCTGTTTGCAAGAAGTCGTCACTGGGACATCTCGCTGCGTCCAAACAGTCAAAGGATGCTTTGGTTATCAGTGAGGAGGGCAGACTTTGAAAGAAGATGCAAATCCAGGTTTCCTCTTAAAATTGACAAAGGGACCTTTAAGGATCAGCAACTAAGTATGTACTTTATTCTGTCTGCATAGAGGGAATTCATTTAGAAGGGACAAAAAGTGCCCGTGTCTGGCTATCTCGAAGTTAGCATGAAAACTTGTCCAGCTGTCTTGTTGGGATATCACTCCCAGCACTGTTGGGACTTACCTCGGTCCAAACTCCTGGAACAAATAAATACCTCCTGTTCTGCTTTGTAGAATATCAAAATTGCTGGTCCTGCTCAATAACAGTGGAAGACACACTTGGCAGCTGTCCTCATTGCCATGGAAGATGCTTCCTGGAGGGGGCTTATGACGCCGTAAGAGTGCAATTCATTTTCCGCCTGCGTGCATGAGACCATCAACGCAAAAGGACATCCTGCCTTCCCCCTGGGATGGAGAAAGGTTAACCCAAGGTGTGTCTAGGTTCACAACCCCACAAGGTGTCCCTCAAAGGGTGATGGAGAGGTCCGCTCCACCCACAAACCGTGACTGGATGCTGGTTTGGCTTTGAGGGGGCAGCTGCGACTGGAAGCACTCAACGTCGGACATGCTGATTTTGCTGCACATGGAGACATCTAAGGACTTCAGCAGCTGGCACTCCTGACCGATGGACTTCAGGGTCCTAGAAAGGGATAGCCCAGCTTGCTGTTGGCCTCTGTTCTACACCCACTTCCGTGAGGAAGACTCTGCAGTAATCTTCCCACCCCCATCCTCTTTGTAAAAAAAGGTGTGGGGCAACCTTCTGGTGGTTCATAATGTTTACAGTGAGGGACATGTAGTAGCTGGAGCAACTATATAAAATGGACAGGGGGAAGAGCTTCTAAAACAGAGGGACCCACCCAGGCCGTGGACTGCTACCGGACTGCCGCCTGTTGGGAGCTGGGTCGCCAAAACGGCAGGCAAATGCACAAAGCTTCATTTGCACATGCACGGGATTTAAGTCGCCTGTGCGAAGCCATTCCCCTCTGCCTGCTGAAGTCGCCACTGCCACCGATCCGCGAAACCCCAAAAGGCTGGAGACCCCTCGTTCTAAAGAATTTTCCAAGGTCAACTGAGGAGCCTTTAAGCCTCATGGGATTCCCCGAGGCATTCAGGTGAGCCATCTCTTGCAAACTACGCTCGCTCGCTTACCTGGGCGTCAGCTGGTTGCAGCCGGAAAGAATGAGATGCTGCAACCTGCACAAATAGCCAGCTGCCTCTGCAAAGCCTATGTCCGTCAGGTTTGTGCAGTGGCTCAGCGAAAGGTGCTCCAAGCTCCGGCAGTTGCGCGCAACAGCGAGGAGGCTGGTGTCGGTGATGTTGGGCACGAGGCTGAGGGAGAGGTAGCGAAGATCCGGGAAGCTAATAACCTGGAGAGGGAGGCAGAACGAAATCCGGACATGAGACGAGAGGTGTAACTCAGGCTGACGGAGAGAAAATCACCAGAAGCCTATAAAGAGGAAGGACACACATTGAGCGTGGTTTGAAACCTGTTAAAGTCGCATTTCTCAACCGTGGCAACTTTGAGATGAGTGGACTTCCTACTCCCAGAATTCCCCAGCCAGCCTTGCTTCTTTAGAAATGTTTAAATGAGTAGGCTTTGCAGCAATCTCCGTGCCAGGATGCTTGCTTTCTGTGCAGAAGATCGCAATTCAGGGCCAATTGAAGAATTTAAAAAACACCCTGGGCCAGACCTCAAGAAAACCTACATTTGCTGAGTTTAGAGCAGGGGGTACGTAACCTAGGGGTTGCTTCCAAGCCTCAAGGCTTCAGTTCTTTGAGGCTCTGTGCGAAATGAAGGAAAATAAATCATAGGATTTTCCACAGCTTGATGGACCAAAGATTCTGTTTCATTTTAGATGTCCCTCCAATGGTGGATGGGTTATCCCAAACTGGAGAACCCAGCTGGTTTCTCCTTCATAGGAACCTTGGCCTGGGAGACAATCACATCTGCTGGTCCATTTAGCAAAGCAGTTAGGTATAGCAATGGCATTTAGACTTAGATACTGCTTCACAGTGCTTTTCAGCCCTCTCTAAGCAATTTATAGAGTCAACGTATTGCCCCCAACAATCTGACTCCTCATTTTACCAACG
Source organism: Myanophis thanlyinensis (assembly GCA_017656035.1). Taxonomy (NCBI): domain Eukaryota; kingdom Metazoa; phylum Chordata; class Lepidosauria; order Squamata; family Homalopsidae; genus Myanophis; species Myanophis thanlyinensis. The sequence continues at coordinate 1,280 of JAEANM010026881.1, read as the reverse complement.
TTGCAAGGAGGGAAGGCTGAGTCAACCTTGAGCCGGTAAGAATCGAACTGCTGGCAGCTGGCAGTCAGCAGAAGTAGCCTGCAGTACTGCGTTCTAACCACTGCGCCACCACGGCAATATCTGCTTTCCTCAACTCGGGAGGCTCTGTACCTTGGCTATGCTCATGTCTGTCAGCTTCCCGCAGGCGGTCAGATCCAGCTCTTGCAGATGGGTCAAGGCATTCAAAGAGGTTTGGCGCTGCTCGTGGGCCTTCTGCTGGTTGAGGTTAATGACCATCACCTTCTCCTGCTCCAGATCCTGAGGAGGGGGCAGGAAAAACCCCATGTTGCCAAAGTTCCTGCTGAACTTTGGGCCAGCATCTTTCTGTCAAGGCAAGTCGGAAGGGTGGGTAAAAACGGACGAAAACCTTTCCCGGTTGCTTAGATGGCCATGTAGCCTTCCACCACCGCTCCGGTCCACTCTAACGGCCACGTTGGCTGGGGAAGTGAAGGTCCACGGTTCTAGCAGACATCCAGGAAAGGACCGCGATGGAGTACAATACAGGAGAGCACTGAAGCCAGGCCTCCAAAACACCAAAAAGGGAATTGGCGGCTTGCAGGCCACTCCTGTAGCTCCTTCAACCTCCCTCACAGAGTAACTTTCCCACCAATACCGTGCAGGAAAGCTCTTTTCCTCAGTTAGGTTCTGTAAACATTTTGGGTGATTCCGCTACCAGAAAAACTGCTCACCACCCAAAAAGGTGCTTGACAAAAAAACGCTGTGTTTATGAAGTGACTGTGAGAACAATTAATCAATGGAACAACTTACCTCCAGAAGTTATGGGTGCTCCATCACTGGGGATGGGGTTAAGAAGAGACTGGACAGCCACTTGTCTGAAATCGTGTAGGGTTTCCTTCCATGGGCAAGGGGTTGGATTGGAAGACCTCCAAGGTCCCTTCCAGCCCTATGACTCTACGGTGGTGTATGTTTCGAATGACTGATGGCCTCTCACCTCTCTGGTGCGTTCACACTCCTTTCTGGGCTCCTCCATCCCCAGCAAGCCCCAGTCGGTCAGTTCTTTACACCAGGCCAAGCGGAGGACAGTCAAGAGGAAAAGGCTGGAAGTGATGGCTTGGATGCTCCGGTTAGAAAGCGACACGCAAGACGACAGATCCAAAACCCGAAGGTTCTTGCTTAGAGCTTCGGCCAGAGAGAGCACTGTGCTGTCCTGCAGGAGGAGGAGGAGAAAAGATGATTGGGATCATGATGGAGTTGGAGTTGGAGTTGGAGTTGGAGTTGGA